>JAQGCB010001625.1:0-13777 GCA_034698835.1 Protaphorura tricampata
AGCTTTAGACTATGTTGATTTAAATACCGCTTCCAATTAACCAGGTTTATATAGCAAAGTACCCCTAGTAGTAGTCCGATTTTGTTGTCCAACGAACTTAGCCGGAGCTATTTAGCAAGGGTCACGCATACCAAATTCGAAGTGATTATGTTAAGAAATGCGACCACTAGAGCGACACCCACCCACGCACCCACGCACCCACATAGACAAAATGATAGCTCAGACTTGCAGTCTTTCGCAATAACTAATTGCCAGGACACTAATATATTGTTTTGATATTCCTTATATTTGATGCCTACCGCCTCATGAAATGAAAAGAGTGGATGTGGTCAACAGATTGATTGTAGCGTTTGTCAACACAAACTAAGCTATGCTTATTTCCATTATTGAATACTTGTCAGTTATTACTTTTACCTACAAAGAAAGTTTTCAAACGCCGTTGCCACCAATCTCCGGTAAGCCATGTACAGGGTGCCAAATAAACATTGCCCCTTTATCTACAAAAAAACATGGACGTTGCCATGGAAACCCAATACACGATTCTTATACAGAATTCTATTCTAGTTCTATTGAGCCCACTACCAATTCAATCCATACATAAACAAAAGAGTTGTGGCGGGAAAACTAAAAAATGGTCCCGAAATTTCATGTTCACCGTGTCGACCGACCCACGCGGCCACGTATGTGAAACTGTCTGCATTCACTTAGGGTTAACCTAAGGCTTAGTTTTCCCGCCATAACTTTTTTGTTTATGAATGGATTGAGTTGGAAGTGGGCTCATTAGAACTAGAATAGAATTCTGAATAAGAATCGTGTATTGGGTTTCCATGGCAACGTCCATGTTTATTTATAGATAAATGGGCAAAGGTTATTTGGCACCCTGTATATAGTTAAGTTTTTTGTGGCTCTCTCCCATAAGGTCATACTCTACCATGGCCATGGGGTCTCACCAATGCCATGTTATCAGTTCTTTGTTCTTCTAATGAATTCATGCAAACAAACACCTCAGCTGTTGCTCACCTTCTCGACTCCGGTAACGCGGCATTGGTGGGACCCCAAAATAGAGTTTGGCCTTATGAGAGAGAGCCACAAAAAACTTAACTACATGGCTTACCGGAGTTTGGTGGCATATGTGCTTGGTTAAATTTCCATTAAAGTGACAGCAGTATCGCGAATTATAGCAAATAACAGCTGCCTTGCCTCAAGGCAAAATTAAAACGAATAAAACCCATGGAATGGAGTCTGCTGTTGGAAATGTGCAGGATGTTATAAAAACTCTTGGAGTATTATCAATGCTTGTGGATCACTTCGGAGCCAGCTTCTTCTCCGACTACCCTGACCTGAGAGTGATTGGAAGGGTCAGCATGCCGATTTTTAGTTTATTTGCTGGCTACAATTTTTCGGACGAAAGCCGTCGGAGACCCGACCAAAGAGTCTTTTTGAGCGGACTCGCACTCACACTTTTCTTCAACTCGTTCTACCGATTTAAGATCCTACCTGTGTATATTAATTCTCTAGTGACCATTTACCTCGGCCAGTGTTGTTTTTATTACCTGCGTTGGTCCTGTACTCCCAAATTAGTCCTACTAATCGTGACCGGCTTGACCATGGCCACACCAACGGCAAATGCGACGGTGGACTTGGAGTACGGATGCCTCCCTTTTTTGAGCATGATTGTTGGGCAAGGAGTCAAGCGGATTCGCTCACCGATATTTTCAACTTCTACCGGGTTCAGTATTGGAATTGGATTAACTCTAGCAGCCTATTGGATTGTCCATTCCATTCCCTGTACTTCAAATGGGAACAATCCATTAGATCCTCAATACTTCTTGTCGGCACTTTCTTTGTTCTGGTCTGCCTGGACTTTGAGGTGAGATCAAGGAATCTTTGGATATTCAGGAGGATTTCGTGTCATGCGCTGGCGGTATATGTGGGGAGCATTTTATTATTTCACACGGTTAGAGGTTTCTACGATCATGCTGAATCAATTGTATCCCGGACACCGTTTATATGAGATAATAAATGTAAAGTAATAAAATTGTGTATGTTGAACATGTCATTATAATTTTGAGTTATCCGTGAATTTAATTCTTGCAAGAAAATTTTAGCATTGCATTTCATTGCGTATGCTCAACATTTACAATTAAATGTTACAATCACGAAAGAACCTGTATTATAATTACGTACGCATCATTATGTGATAAGACGAATAAAAAACAATTAAAAGAAGTTTATTATCTGCCCGCGGTGAAAGATCGACGTAGTTCAGAGTAGGCGAATGGACTTCATCGTCCGCGCAAAATTCATTGGATGTGGTTTGGCGGCAGAAATCTATGTTCGCCGACAAGGGTAATTAAAATTTAATTTTCGTTCTGATAAAACACTATAAAAAGTGGGACCTCGCTCCAACAATTATTTCAGAGTTTCTACAGAGTCCGTTTGAATTCCAAAGACTTCAATTTTTTTTCTCTTCAAAAAACTTGATAACATGAAGTCCGTCATAGTTTTCTTCTTCGCACTTGCTCTTCTGTGTGTCATGATTGACATTACACAAGCGTATTTGGTTACAGTAAGCTTAACCTATTATTTGAAGGTTTACTTTTATCGCACTTTTCACTTTTGAACTTTATTTAGTTGTGCCCGGGCATGCCGGACTGCAATAAATACGGCTGCGCGGAAGATGCTGGACTAAGATGTATCCAGGCATCCGGTTGCTGTGTTCCATTTGTGTGCGGTCCGTTAGCTTGCTAAGGCATGCTTTTGAAGAAATGGAAATGAATGTGTGCAAGAAGACACTGTCAAAGTCAAGATCAAACGTTATCATTATTTCATCTTAATTGTATAATTGAAACTATACTAAACTAGTTATATCAAAAGAATTCTCGCATTAAAGACAAAACTTTGAATCGATCAGCGGAAAATATTTTATGAGGTTCTGATTTACAATTATTAGCCCGTGGACGACTGTCCTGCAAGTGCTTATAAGATTGTCCTGTCCGTCTGCCCGTCTGTCTGTAACGCGAGTTACAAAAGTTTACAAATCAACTTGACCTGTCGGTGTAATTATGACTCCACTCCCAAAATATGTTATATTCTGTATCGCTTATAAAAAAATTCAAATTTTTAAATACGTTTAAAAAATAAAATTTTTAGTTTCTACTACTATTAAAATCACAGTTGTCAGTTTGAAACTGAGAGAACTAGAACGAAAAATACGATGGTTTTGATATACTACGCATTGCATGTACGCCTATAGAGACTTGAAATTCAGGGGTAGATTTAACCATGACTTGTATAGTTGTAAATTCTGGGGTGCTTTTGTGTGAAGAAATAATACATGTACGTATGCATGTATGTAGGCAATTGTATAGGTTTTACACTTGAGTATTCATAACTAAACAACTTTAGCCCTTTGTGTGTTATGCGAGTCAAAGATGAAAATAGAATTACGAGGGACAATATTTTAGCCTTGGCTCTTCCCAATATCCCAATAATACATCAAAACATATAAGAGTCTGTTCCGCACTACTCCTTTTCTTTATCACTTGTACCATAGTACAACTCAACTCGTCTCTACTTTCACCTCATTATACTCCAACCAAACTGAAGAATCAAAATTCTAAAAAAATTAAATTAAGAACAAAACAATTGTTGGTTTCATTTCAGAATTTGAGGTCAAATAGACACGTTAGTCAAGTCGAGCTAACACACTACAGCTCCCATATCTTCGTGTATTTAATATTTTTAATGCAAGTTAATTCTAGAAGAATTTCAGTTGATTTTGGAATATTTTTTTTAAGTTCCAATTTTTCCAAATAAATAAACGAGTTTTACTTTTCCGTCAACAGATGAATAATGCAATGGATGTCAGGAACGGGATAAGTGTAATTAGTACTAGTGAAAAAGAGCATACCAATACCAATTCCGCGAAGGATTGGAAGCTTGGACAGAATGTCAATTTGAGGGTAGTGCTAACGCAAATTGGTCCAACGACTCTAGCATCTGAAAAACATTATGACTTTGGAACTGGAGTACGAAGACCACACAAATGTCAACTCTGTTCCAAAACATCCTCGACTCCTTCAAGTTTAAGAAAGCATTTACAACTACACACCGGGGAGAAGCCTCACAAATGCCCATACTGTGTGAAAACATTTTCTAACCTTAACAATATGAAGACTCATACGAGGACGCACACTGGAGAAAGGCCTTTCAAATGTTCAGTGTGTCCAAAAACCTTCACCCAACTTGGCAACCGAAATACTCATATGTTGACTCACACGGGTGAACAACCCCACAAGTGTCCATTCTGTGACAGAGCCTTCTCTCAAAAGGCTAATCTTCAAACTCATTTAATAACTCACACTGGAGAAAAATCTCATGTGTGTTCAATTTGTCTCAAAAGATTCGGCTCATCTTCGGACTTAGCAAAACATATACAAACCCATACACACGAGAAAAAGTTTAAATGTTCTCTATGCTCAAAACTATTTCAGACTAATCGTAATTTGAACGTCTATTTGAGCGTACATGCGAATAAGGTGAATGTGAATATAAAAGAGTCCAACAAATACAAGAACACTCACACCGGAGAGAAACAAAAACGCCACGAGTGCACATTCTGCAATAAGACCTTCTACACTTCTTCTGGGCTGAAAAATCATATCCGGACTCATACTGGAGAAAAACCTTATAAGTGCTCATTATGTTTGAAGAAATTTTCTTATTCTGGACTTTTAATTTCACACATTCGCACTCACACCGGAGAGAAACATTTCCATTCCACTTTGTGTCCGAAATCGTTCTCTACAAAATGGGATCTAAACAAACATTCAATTGTTCACCGGAGTCAAAAACCTTACGTATGCTCCAATTGTTCTAAGTCTTTTCGTAGACCCGGTGACTTAAAATCTCATTTACCCGGCTGCATGGGAGAAAAACCGTATAAGTGCTCTTTCTGTCCCAAGACATTCTCTTTGCAATCAACTTTAAGCTGTCATACAAAATTACACACTGGGGTAAGGCCACACAAATGTTCAAAGTGTCCGAAAACATTTATTCAATCGGGAAACTTAAAAAACATTACGAAATCCACCACGGGTGAAAACTGACTACATTTATCGAAGCCGTACAATTTATAAGTTTACTGAAATATTTTTAAATTTATTGCTCAAAAGAATTGTTCCCTACTACTTTGAACTGTTTTCCTGTTAATATAATTATATACAGGGTCACACATAACCTCTGCCGCCCCCTTTCTACAGAAACAGGTAGACGTTGCCGTTTTAACACAATACACGATTCTTATTCAGAATTCGATTCTTGATCTAATGAGCCCACTTCCGAGTCAATCCATCAAAAAACAAAAAAGTTGTGGATGGGATACTGAACCTTAGGTTAACCCTAAGTGAATGCAAGCAGTTTGACATGTTGGGTCCGTCAATGCAAATACTGACACGGTAAACATGAAAGTTCGGGACCATTTTTCTGTTTTCTCGCCATAACTTTTTTGTTTGTGGATGGATAGACTTTTTAGATGAAGTTCGCTCATTAGATCAAGAGTCTAATTCTGAATAAGAATCCTATTGTGTTGCCATAACAACGTCTACGTGTTTCTGCATTTAGGGGGTAAAGGTCATATGCGACTCTGTATATTTTAGTTACTTTTAGTAAATAGTTTTGTAATATATTTATTTGCTCCATTTTCTTACTAGGAAGGTAAGGTGGATTTTTTCCATTTGTTCTCTTGACATCCTTCAACATCTCCTTTGATGAAAAGAGCAGATTCATTCATATCCTGTAAAAATACCAGAGTAATATATTTTAAGTATTAGAAATTGAGCGATAAAAATTTTGTAACAGTAAGTGCTTTGTCCTTACTATCCATATTCCATCATAGGCTAACAGATCTTGAAATTTTTAGCATAGTAATCCAATACTCATGTTTCCTGGATTAGAGTATTCAAGGAAATACACTGGATCAGGTGGCCAGACTCGTACTACAGCAACAGCCTTAAACAGAAAAATATAAAATAAAGTAATTTCTAGTCTTAAATCAATTAATAAATTTTGTTTTCTATACTTGTGTATATTGCTCCACTGTATTTTCGGCTGTAGGACCTAAGAAAATATAAAAATCTAACAATCCTCCCATTGTTGTATATCTGATCACTGGTCCAGGTAGCATTGCAAATTCTAAAAAAAAATTGGCATTTGTTCTAATTACTAATAACTGACACGATGGCATACTCAAAGTATATACGAATCATAGTACAGGGTCACACATAACCATTGTCCCCCTGTCAGGCAAAACACATAGAAGTTGCCATGGCAACACAATTCAATTCTGGTTCTAATGAGCCCACTTCCAAGTCAATCCATCCAAAACCAAAAAAGTTATAGCGGGAAAACTAAACCTTAGGTTAACCGTAAGTGATTGCAAGTAGTTTCACATGCACGTATCGGTAAATGCAAATACTGACACGCTCAACATGACATTTCGGGACCATTTTTTAGTTTTCCCGCCATAACTTTTTTAAATTTGGGTGGATTGAGTTGGAAGTGGGCTCATTAGAACCAGAATCGAATTCTGAATAGGAATCGTGTATTGTGTTGCCATGGCAACGTCTAGGTGTTTGTGTACATAGGAAGGCAATGTTTATGTGTGACCCTGTAGTTAACTAACACACTAACAGTCATGACGTTACACATTCATTGAATCTTACCATGAGCATTGCTATTTACAACGGCAATAGAGTGAGATTTTCCACCAGCTTCCAAGACAGTGAGGTAAGGTTGAACTCCGTACATATTTGCGGTATTCTGTATTTGTTCATTTTCTCCAAGGCCGTAGACATATTCAGTTGCTGGTTTCCAAGAGAGTGTGATGTATTGCTCAGCAAAAATAAAGTTACCGATGCTCCCACCAGCATCAAATAAAATTGCACCCGTTGATTTACGAATGACTTCAAATGAAAAGACTGGGTCATTTGTAAATGTGACGTTGTACAATGGATTCATGTTATCTTCCGTGGGTGCATAAATGTTGAGAGGAACTTCCCATCTTGGAGTGCCATCTGTAATCTGTATGAAATCAAATATTGGTAATTTAAGCGATTGGATAGTTAGTTTAAGTTTGTTTAATGGTGGACTGTTGTCAATATTCAGACCTGTTCATACACAGTCACACATAACCCTTGCCATTATCTACAGATTCAGAATTCGACTGCACGGCTAAGGTAATGAGTGCTGCAGAGGATTCTTATTTTCTGGGCAAAACTAGACGCTATTACAGTCTGGCTTTACTCGGAAATGTGTCACGCACTCCGTGGCGACTCCTCGCCATGTAGATAATGCCTAGTCAATATACGCAATGGCCATGCATTATAGATAATGCCCGGGCCGTGTGCATACAGCCCAGGCATTATTCATATGGCGTGAGTATTTGGCCTGACATGTTGTGGTGATGCAAACTACATAGTACATATGTTCAAACAATTTTAGCCAATATTCAATAAATTACCAATTAATAAAAGCCAAGTTAAATATTTCAACTAAATCGGAGCGGAATGATGCAATTCTACAGCACATAATACAGGCACATTCAGGGTCACGATGGGCACTATTGTCTATCGTATAACATTCTCTTTTTTGATTCCCAATCAACATTTCTTGGACAACTTTTTGATTGTAGATATCCCGGATACTTTTTCAAAATTTTTGGGTCAAAATGTGTAAGAAATTACGGGCAGAAGTGTAAGTGCCAGAGAAGGTCACTCATCAAAAACCATAGTAGAAAAAGTTGGGGGAGTCGGAAATCCATATTTCCAAATCTTGTGTAACTGACTAAGTCAACTTTTGGGACAAGGTCAGGGTGGTCGGTGTAATGACAGGTCGTGGGGTCATCCCTCCGATCAGATTTCCAGGGAATGTTAATATTAAACGAAACGAAAAACCGCCCAGTATATACTGCCGAATTAATGTCTAAACTCGGGATGACAATTATTCTTAAGACTGAGATACCTGAAGACCCCTGACACATGTCCCATGGATTTTTTGGATTTCGGTCTATTAAAACAGAACTTGCATCTTGCACCTGCATGAGACGTGCTTCAACTTGATGAGCAGCAGTACTGTATGAGCAGTAACTTCTCAGTATTATCTCGTCTTTTGCATCACCACAACATTTCCGGCCAAATACACACGCCATATAAATAATACCTGGTCTGTATACACAGCCGGCCGTCTTCGTATTCTACGATTTCATATTGCTGACAAGATTGAAGTCTTGCACCTCTTTCTTTTCTTCATTTTTGATCCATGTTAAACGTTTTGTAATGCAATCGTAATTCTTCCAAAGCCTGGGCTGTATGCACACGACCCGGGCATTATGTATATTGACTAGGCATTATCTACATGGCGAGGAGTCGCAGGCATTACAGATAATGCCTAGGCATTATCTATAATGCCTAACTATATATACGGCCTACAACATATGCACGTACCAAGTCAAATACTGGACTCACATTAATTGTTATAAAATTTAAAGCATTACCACATCCTATGCATACATAACGTACGACTATGTAAATAATTTTGAATGTGGTTCTTAATATTTCTGTACAAGAGAAGCGTTCTCGTTCGTTCACACATGACAAGATAAGCCTTTACTCCATAACATTTAGTACACAATGTAATGTTATAGTTAGACTTTATTCGTCAATACCACTAAAAGCCATATAAAATCATAGCAGTTATGATGTATAGCTTAATAAGTATAAAATATGATACAAATCTGGCCGAACTATGTTAATAAGAATAAGAAATGATTAATATTCATTCCCATTCAGGGATTGAAATAACCATGATTTTTTGTTGACAGAGATGAAAATACAATGACGAAGATTCAAATGGGTTGACAGTTTGATTATCATGTTATTTGATTAATTGATTCAGTTACGGTCAGTCAATCGAGTAAGTCTAAAAACGTCATTCCCATACAACAGTATGAAACTGAAACAACAGCGTTTAAGTAATTCCAAAAAAAGCCACGGACTAGTATTGTATTTAGAGACAGCAAAAAAAAAATTTCTCTCGATTAAATAAAAAATCGAAGAACTCTTCAAGGCCAACTGTTAATTCAATAATAAATACGTGCGTATATTAATAATTCCAAAATTATACATTGTGTCCAACCTATGATTTGATTTGATTTGTATCATGTTAACTCGCAGTCATAGTCACAGTCACAGTCACAATGTGCAACATAATATACGTATTGAAAAAGAATCCAAATCTTAATGTATTATAAAACAATGTCCGTGTACAATATTCTGTTTCTAGTTTTATTTATTGCGTTGCAATTTATTAATTTTGTGATAACACAAAGGTCTGAAATAGATTTAAAATTGCCCAACTGTGCTCATATTGGTAATACAACAAATATTTCGTCAAAAAATTCTCTTTACTGTCAGCATGGAAGTGAAAATATCACAGTTCACTTGGGATATTTGGTGCGATCTAACAATAAAATACTCTTTCCGAATGGATACATTATCACCGAGTTAAGAAATGAATTGTATTCACCACAGGAATATTGCATTTTAAGGCAAGTAGTACGTATAATTTGGAATAAAGTCACATAAAAATTCTAACTTTTGTTTTAAATTCCAGCCAAACTGAAACAGAACTCAATCTCAACGTTTGCAAGTAATTGAAATACATTCCAAAATGTTGTCCAAATAAGCAAAATATTTTTGCCAAAGAAACAACCAAATGGAATCGGACGATTTATGAATGCACTCCAAATCCAGGACATTTTGATGAGGATTCTATGAAAAATAAAAGTCTTTATCCGTATGAACCATATTGCAATACAAATCACTGCATTGGGATTCCGAATAACGATTCAGTACCAAGGTATTGGTTTAAGCGTTTCCCAGAATTTCAAATACGAGTACAGAGCATTAATATTTAATTTTTTGATTATTAAGTTTTGAAATTCTACTGAATGACACTGTTCAAATTCATCCTACTGATTCCACAAAGATTTTGGACCACGGATCCTTTTGCTTTGATAATTTATTAACACAAAAGCGGGACGGTACAATTTCCACAAAATTCCTACTTTATTGTAAGGAAAATCCACCGTCCGAATTGATGATTTCGACTTGTTGTCTATTCCAATCTACTTACGATTCATCGCGATCTGTTTGTGACTATAATATAATAACAAGTCAACTGTTGGAATTCCCAAAATTGTTGAGCGTGAAACAATGGAAAAGGTACTACATAGCTGGACGATTTGAGAAGAGAACTCCTAACGAGAGTTGGGGAAACAATAAAGTCAAACTTGATCTCTTGTCTTATGAAACAATACAAAGAAATAAGACAAGTTATGGGGAATACGATGACTCTGTTAGAAGGTATTAAACAAGGTGTTGTTGACTCCTAGTACAATAGTTGGGCAAAAGGCGTTTATATAGAAGGTCAACCCAGTGACCCCTTGAGAATAGCTAACTTGTACGTCGTAAGACGTAACACTTAAAACTTATATTTGCCCTACCGGATATCTGACTTGACATTAAATAATTGACAACTTTAATGATGCATTTGTAGAGGTCACTGGGTTGACCCCTCGGGCCAATCATTCGGCAATTACTGTTCTAGGGTGAATACATCCAGAATTTGAAAAAGTAAAATAGATTTGGTAGAGATTAAAATGTGTGACTGCACTGTGTTCTTTCAGAATAGCTTTGAATGAAAGAAGTGCATTCTGCCATGGAGGGTACAAACATCTTATTCTGAATGCATCG
Source organism: Protaphorura tricampata (assembly GCA_034698835.1). Lineage (NCBI taxonomy): Eukaryota > Metazoa > Arthropoda > Collembola > Poduromorpha > Onychiuridae > Protaphorura > Protaphorura tricampata. The sequence continues at coordinate 10,815 of JAQGCB010001625.1, forward strand.
GACATAAGAATTTGGGAAGGAAATCATATTGGATTTAAAAATACTACAGATTTGAACCATCCTCACAAGCAATCATTTCCAAATAGTCAATCCTGTCTACTCAGGTGACTCAAGCAATTAAGGATGTACAATAATTGTACCATAAAATCAGATACCAGATCAAGGATAAAGTTTCATTTTTTATTTCATTAGCTTAACCGAGACTGAAGCTGAATTTGTGGTGTGTACACCTTCGTGTTCAAACAAAACCATTTGCATCAAGCGTTGCTGTCCACGTGGCTATTATTTGAAGAAAACTACACCATATGATTTCCATACTGTTGACTACCGTGAGGACTTGTATTTTGAAGGATGCATAGAAGTAGGAGATTTAGAATGGAATGGGAGTCGACTATTTCGAACAGATCCAGATGAGGACGAGGATTATGAATATTTCTATGCTCAGCCATACTGTAACGATAGTACGACTAGTTCAATTGTTTATACTGGAAATGGCGTCAGGTGTGCTCACTTTCTTCACTTCAATTTATATTAAAAAAATTTCTAATTTTTCTAATACAGAAAGATTTATCTATTTAGATTTTACATAAATGAAGACTTGAGCCTAAGCGTTGAATATTCAAATGAGAGTCTTGGCCATAAACCTGTGGAGTATTTTCGATTTTCACACAAAGAGTATTGTGTTGATGGCGCTTTTCAATTTGACATTTTATTTGTTTGTCAATCAAATGTTAAACAGTACATTCTTATGAAGGTAATTAATATGTATTAATTATTTAATAATTTATGTGCAATCTAAGGCTTAAATTTCAATTTATGTATTTAATTTCTTAAAGGGTATTGAGAGGACATTGAAGGATGGACTAATTCCATGGAGCCTTACAAATATATTTCTTCTCATCTCAACTCTATGTTTGACACTTACACTTGCAATATATATAGTACTGAGGGAGTATAAGAGTTTACCTGGACTAATTCAATTGTCATACTTCATTGCTTTACTTGGACAATCTGCTACGAGCTTAACTGGAGCTTTACTTCCAATTACATTCGGAGCAGATTTACATTGTATTATTCTCGCAGCTGTAAATCATTTCTTTTCCAAAGCTACTGAAACCAATTTATTGTTTTTGACACTTCATTTCTTATACACGATATGGTAAATTTTAATATTTTTTGTATTTATTTTTTAATTACCATTTAATTCCACTTTTGTTCCGTCTAGGAATTCAAGAATTGAAACATTGGACAAATACGAAAAATGCTTTCGGTTCGCAATTGGTTCAATCGTGTCCTGGGGATTCGCTGGACTCGAAGTCGCCATTGCCCTTTGCATTTTTAAACGTTATGATCCAATGGATAAAGAAATCCATTTCTTTGAGCACGTGAAAACGTTTGCACAATATAATCCAATTTATGGGGTCCATATGTGTAGTGAAAATCTTTGGTTGGTTGCAATCTACACAGATTTGTTTCTGACCGCTCTACTTCTCATTTGTTTTTTGATTGTGATTATCATACTTTGTAAGAGGCGAAGGGATGCTAAGATATTGGAACGGTGTGAAGGCAATTCAATGTCACAACGAGGAAGAAGATGTCAAAGAGTGTATACAATTTAAATTCAATTATGAGTTCTGACTGTAGAACTTTCTATTTCATTCTTAATTTATTTTCTTACACTTTCTCACTTTGTTTTTGTCACAGTTTGATGTTCTTAAAATTATTCATTCTGATGGGATGCCGTTGTCCTTCGACTGTACTGAAATACACATATTATTTAGCAGTCTACGGACAAAATACTTTCCTTCCTCAACCCTTTGAAAATTTTCTTCTTGTTGATCGTATCAGCAATATTGAATTGGCATTAACAGGAGCCTTCGTCTCCATTGTTTTCACAATTAACAAGAAATTTATAAAGTAAGTTGAAAGAATTTCTCTAATTTTATTATTTAAAAAAAATTACACAATTTGAATTGCAGTGAGCTTCAAAGGAAGGTGACTAGACTTGGCTGTTTGAATAAAACTAAATGAAGTAATGGAGAAAGCATTTGGCAGGAGTTTATTACTAAGCCGCACTCCCAAATTTATTATTCTTCGTAAAAAATTCGGTACCACTGAACTGTCACACGGTCAAGTCAGCAATTTTCACATTCTTACGGTCAGACCTTCACAAATCTAAATCTAACTGTTTGATACATCTGTGAATTACAATTTAGAAAATAAAAATGTTCAATCCCAGCAATATCATTCATCTTACTTAAGTATGCTTTTTCAATTATTTTTTTTTAAATTTAATTATATCATCAAGGAATGCAGATCTTTTCGTGTCACGTCGTAACAGCCAATAAGGGTTTTCCACACAGCTTCTCCGTCACAGATTTTTCCAACATTATCGCATGATATGCAGTGTCGTTTGGCCGGTTCAAATTTTAAGAAGACTTGGCATGATGACGGTACACCTTAAGTCAGATGCAATCAGGCTACGAAGTCAAAATATAAACAGATAGTGTAAATTCAAAAGTATTCGTTCACTTAAAAGCAAACAACAAACCTACATGAATATCGAAATCAGCCAAATGCAATTGGTCCTTAAACCAAATGTATGGACATTTACACGACTATAATATTGAACAAGGACAAAATGGTTTTGAGCAGGTCTGCACGTGTACGTGTACGGTATTTCTTCGTAGTGTACTCTATAATGATCTGATAGGTTGGATTTCCCCGACACTCAGATAGGCAAACTAGCGGGGCTCTAAACAGAAATAGACGGATGAAATTAAACTTGCACGGATTAAACATTTTATTCACATTTTTAACACATTAGGCATAGGTAATATACAAAACTAGTACTAGCGATTATCAACAATTAATATAAAAATAACACAATGTATGCAAGTAATAATAGTTTCAAGGGGGGGGGGGGTCAGAGTGGTGAGGTGGTCAATGCCTCAATCTCTCTG
>JAQGCB010001626.1:0-13772 GCA_034698835.1 Protaphorura tricampata
CACAATATTTGGGAATATTACTACAGCAGAAATCCATAATGTGACTACAAGGGACGGCGTTAAAATTTCTGTCGTAGCAAAGACAAGGGGAGGCAAGTCAACGAAAGCCACGGAAATGATTCAACCTAAACCGAGTATGAATGATTCTTTGGCAGCCAATATGATTGAACCGATGAATAATAAAACACTATCGGATTCGAAGAATAGAGATTTACTACGTGAAAGTAAGTTTACAATGACAAACTCCCGATCTCTATCTTTTGAACTTTCTCTCCACTCATTAATTTCATGGGGAAGTAGGCTTAATTATTTTTAGAAACTTGAAACGAGATCTTTTGTTGTAACTTTTGACGGGGATAAATTTGAAAAGAGATTCAATGATAAGCTCTCCTAATATTTTCCTTGTTTCTAAAAGATGCTCAGCAACCCGGATTAGATGAAGACAAAATTTGGGTGATTGCTGTCGTCGTCGGAGCATTATGCTCAGTGGCCATACTCGTTTGCTTTTGTTGTATCCGAAACGTCCGTGCAAAGCATCACAGGAAGAAACAAAGGGACATGCACTTTCAGGTATTTGTTTATTTGAATGAAGTATCAAACTTTGATTCCACTGAGACCTTCAATAATATGTTATCTGACGGTACAAATGACATGGGATTTTATTTGAAATGTTTCTTTGAATAGAATTTGGACAAGGAGAGTCCAAAGAAAGACTTTGTTCGAAGTTCATCCAAATGGGAAATCGACTCTGGATGTCTTACATTTGGTGATGTCATTGGAGAAGGTGCATTTGGTTTAGTTCGAAAGGCAATTCTCTACAGAGATGGAATGAAGCTGACTGTGGCAGTGAAAACCCTACGTGGTAAAATGATAGATTTATTTGCATGCTGTTTTCATATTAAACACGTAAAGTGTAATGGCAACTGTGCAAAGACTTTCTCCTTCGGAAGCCCACTCTGTTACACTACAATTTGAATTTATGATTTTAAAGGTCTTAAAATGGTGAAAGTAATGACAGTACAGTACAGTGGTTAAGGCCCCTTCTGGATCTAACTGTGAATTAGAGAATTAGAGGGTGTATTCATTTATTAATACATCTATTTACATCCAAAGTGAGCTACCCATGTTGCAAAATTCAAATAGAAAGTACAAGAAGTGACGGGGAGCGAGTGATTATATTATTTAAAACTGAAAATACTAAGGAAATCCTTTGATACAATGTTTCAGCTCAATGCTCATCAAAGCTAATTTTATGCAAATTTGTGTCTCTCGCCCACTTCGAGCAGCCATGCACGAATCCTCATTTCCTGAATGACGAGAACAGTTTCATTCTTACTTTCTGAACGCTTGAGTTACACAGAGAAAGCAATAGTTTCCTCTTAGCTTCCGTAAGGAGTGAAAGGTAGAGTTTTGAACTATTTATTTATTTTGAAGCAGCTTTAGAGTAGACACTTTTGTGGAACCAGTAGTTTTCCATTCATATCACTTTTGTGGGTAAAATATAATTGAAATAAAATAAAATAAGGTGTATGAGATCTAAACCCTTGCCCGGGATCTATATTCAAGACTTAAGTCTCAGTCAGAGTAAACAACTCAGCAAATTGTTTTCAAATTTGGGCTTTGGCTTAGTTTTATGGATGGGAACTTACAAAGTACATGAATATGAGAATTTACAGTTAGCGAAAATTACTATAAGTGTACTCAATTCCCTCTCACTGCGAAAATGTACCACGCGCTATCTACAGAAGAACTGGAATATTCTTCTATAGATAATATTTTTAAAGTAACCAGCAAACCATGTCTGCCCATTGAATCGGACCCTGCGTATGGTTAAACGTCAAGGAATATCTGTATTAATGTGTGGAGAGAGAAAGTCCTTAAGAGAAAGCCATCCAATAATACATTTCCTATCTCTTTTGTATTTTAAACCAGATGGGATTGATGCAAATGATGACATTGCAAAATTTTGGGAAGAATTTAATATTCTGAAGAATCTCGAATCACACATTCATGTTGTGGGATTGGTTGGAATTGTGAAGGCTCATGGCCCTGCTCTCATCGTTGAGTACTGTCAAGGTGGAGACCTTCAAACTCATTTACGCAAGGTTGGTCATTTTCAGACGTACAAACGCGTACCTTTTCCTACTCTAATATAATTAACGTTGCCAAGTACAGTAGAGGCGTACTAAGGCGTGTAAGTATTACTAATAATATTTCTCCCACGTTTGTTTCTAATAGGCCTTGGCCTGTCGAGCTCGAATGAACAACCAACGGTTTCCTGTGAGTCCAATTACATCCCGGGAAATCATCAATGTCGGTGGTGAGTGTCTATATCTATGTATGGGCTTGGACTTAGAATCATTTAATTGCAATCAGACAAGTTCCATTTCTGAAGTCTGGAACCGGAAATGAAGTGTGGTACTGTAGTGTAACCCTAACTGAATATTAACAGAGAAAGTCAACTTTCTCTTTCATGTTCACTCATACTAGGTTTGATTTTCTGATTAATCAACCAACGTATAGAATGCTAAATCTTGGCAAAAATGTTACTTTCTATTGCGACTACGTCCCAGTAGCCAGACAGTCTACAGATCAAATCATTAGTAGCCGGTACAAGGGTTCAAGAAAAAGTTCAATTAATTTTCTTGGAATTAAAAGAAGACATTCAAAATAAAAGTTGAACATTTGATAATTCATCATAATTACTGACGTTGGATTAGTAGTATCCAGAAATTCAAGCTTAAATTTTCAAATTCTCTCATATGTCCTTGCTTAGAATTCTAATCGAGTATTGTCGACAAATGTTTTCAGATACACAGGTACAGATGTCAATGGTGACAAATGAAGCTTATTTCATCAAATTGAAGGAAGAGTCCTTGGATTGTGAAGTTTCAGATTTGGATCTGTTATCGTACTCACGTCAAGTGGCCTGTGGAATGGTATTTAACTTATTGCTCTTATTTGGATAGTTTTGTGCCATACTAAAGTTTATATTAATTTTTGAATCAGGAGTTTCTCTCTAACAATAAAATTCTGCATCGGGACTTGGCCGCAAGAAATATCCTTGTTGGACATAATCGGACGATTAAAATTGCCGACTTTGGATTGAGTCGTGATGTTTATGAGAAGAATTGGTACAAAAAGAACTCAAATGGGAGAATCCCAATTAAATGGCTCGCCATTGAATGTCTACTCCAAGAACTGTACACAACAAAGTCAGACGTGTAAGTCTAATAAAATGTATTTGGCACAAGTCGTGTAATTTAATCAGACAGTGATAATTGAAACTCCAACCTATTGAGAGAGAGATTCATGTCTAGCAGTCAGTCTCGAACATATATAAACTTGGAGGACATTTCCAATACAAACTAACTTGCGTTCTATTGAGTCATCCTCGCATTTTGCAGCCCTTATTTGCATATTAGGGAAATTGATTATTTAATTGGAAACTGGATGTAACTGGATTCTTCCAATGGCATTGTGAAATGATTGGATCATCTTGATCTTATTATTCAAAAGTAATCTGACACGTAAATTAATGACCACGTGTGTAAATAAGTCTTCAGGCGTCAAAGGATATCAAATTTTGTAATGGTAATTCGATAGTGACAGCAAATAATTAATATCACACTCGTGTACGCATTTACCTTAATTAGTATGTAAACAAAAGTGTTCACTTTCATTACGCACAATGTGTCTTCAATTTTAATTATACACTGTGACAAATTAATTTGTTATTTTATTTTACAGATGGTCCTTTGGAGTTTTGCTTTGGGAAATTGTCACCTATGGCGGTGTTCCCTATCCAGGTACAGAAAACACAAACATATTTGACTTACTCAAGTCTGGTTACAGAATGGAACAGCCAGAAAATTGCTCGGATGAGTTGTACTACTTAATGAGACAATGTTGGCAAGAAAAACCAGAATGTCGACCTGACTTTTTTACACTTCGGACCAAATTGGATGAGCTTATTGAGAACTCAAGTACAGTGGTTTACATGAATCTCAATATTAACTCGAAATTCGCAAAGGACGATGACATTGCCCGACAACGTTCCGTCATGTCATTCATCGAGAATCCACTGGCCAGCTACTGAAGTTTTCAACAAAAAGTAGGACTTTATGTACAAAAGAGTATTTATTGGAATACGAAATTTAACTTGGTGGATTTATAAGATCCATTTTGTATAATACCTACCGTCACCAGATGATATTCTGGATCAAACATTATTTCCTGTGTAATGCTCATTGTCTCACGACGGTGAAAGATTGTCGGAATTAATAATCGAGAAAAGAAAATACATATTAGCTAGTTAGCTCTAATTTTATCCCAATTCCATTCTTCTGATACTTTTCCGTACGCTGATTGTACTGGATGAATTAATTAAGAATTGTATTTAAGATCACGATTTAAGTCCCCACACAATTTATTTATGTAAATGTTTACTCCTGTTATAAGTTTCACCGCTGTCTAAGAAATTGTGGTAGTTTTGAAGTGACAAAAAAAAATTAAAATGACTCTTCACTTACGATTGTTTTTTACCAGTTACCAGTCATACTTGTAGTATGACAGTATTACCAATAGTACAAATTGGGTTGAACCAACTCTAAAAATTCATGTCTATTCCACACTGCAACAATTACCTCAACAATTAAATTAGTCCATATTTATTTAACAGTAACCCAATGAATCATTTTTTTATAGTACAGGTATATATTCAAGATTACTATTTAAAATTCACATATTTGAAAGTTATTTAAAGTCATTCTAACAGAAAGCCTTCGATTTATGTATTAATGCAATTAGAAAGAGACGAACATTTTTGCTAAAGTACTTTAGTTGCCCGGATGTATTTCTGTTGCAAATATGCATAAGAACAACAGTGTAAAAACCCATCAAGTGGTAATTAGTGTTGTAAAAATAGATGTAGATTTTTCGGTAGTCCAAAAAGTTATATGCCCTGTAAAATTTTCCTATGTTGGGAACACTGAATTTTAAAAACAGTGAAGATTTGGTGCTCTGTGTTTATTTAGTAATTTACGCCTCGTCCAAGTAAATGAGTACCTGGTATATTGTTTTTCATGGACTGATAAATAAGTCGACTCAAATATTTTTGGGCAACTCATGAGTGTTCTTGAATGGTGCAAAGGTTAGAAAACATTGTATTAAATGTAAATGTAAATATAAATATAAAACTAACTTTTAATTTTTAATCTGACCAGTCAAGATGTATCAACTAACTGTGAATGACATGTTAGTATATTTTAAAGACCTTTCAGATTCTAAAAAATATTGCGACCTTCCACGGCTCTACTAAATTGTCCTGTTAAAAACTTTGTAACGAAGAAAATCTGTACTTGTCAGATAAATTATTTTTATAAGGGGCCTTGAAAAAATTGGTAGTTTGTAGTTTGTGTTGGTACTGTATTTATAAATAATACTGCATAATTTCTTATTAATCAATGAATGCATCATTGCTATATATTTTAAATATTTAACAATTATCATCAAATCATTGGAAAATATAATTTTGAGGATACTATCCAGAAGTAAAGAAAATATTTTAAATTGATGTTTTTACGAATAAAGTAACAAAAAAAAATGGACAGTGAGATTTTTCTTTAAATACTGGTCGTGTCGGAATTAGTGGTATTAGTGAAACATTGTATTTGTAGTCAATGTAGTCTTGATATTATGTCTTAACCTGCATAAGGTTTGGTTCCTCGGAATATAATATATATATATATCGGTATTTCAAGTAAACTTGTATATTTTCTTCATCTTCGTGTAGCTATGAGTCATGACTGATGTAACTAACTGAACACATCCAATGAATAAAGTGAGATATTATTGTGAAGTAACGCTAAAATATTCTCTATTATAAAAACTAATTTTAATTTCTTAGAGAAATTTCAAGCAAACATCCGTTCCTTCAGCTTCAAATAACTGTTTTTTATAAAAAATCAATAGTTTTATATGATTTAACAAAAATATGCTCAAATTATTTTACATAGTCCAACAGTTTTTTTCAATTTTCAGTTTTGGGCCTGAGACCGTTTTAAAAGCCAACAATACATACATGCAATTTCTTGTGTTAAGATTTTATGTACAAATGCATGTTGCTGTATTTTCAGTGAAACTTTTCCGATAAAATGTTTTTGTTTAGTTGCATGGCCTTTTGAAAATGATATTCAGACGGAATTGGTGTGTTATAAGGCAGGATTTTCCATCGAGAATCGTGTGTGGATTTGACATTATCTTGATGAATTTTTTATTCCCAAGGATCTTTCGAAATGTCATTTTATTGAAAGAATGTATTCCACATCTTAGATGAAAATTTAGACCATTGAACTCGACAAGATATTTTGTCGAGACAATTCAAGTGTGACAATTAATTTTTATAAGTATTTTAGCTTGAAATATTTATTTTGCAACACCGTACTCTGTAATAAGGATAGGAAATTAGTCCCAGGAGATTGCAATAGAATGTAACAAATACAATGGGAACTCGACGGGATACAACTGAGGTATCCGATCTGAGTTATTCAGCCTGGATGGTTTCGCCGGCCCAGAATGATTAATCAACTCGTCTCTCGGCTCCTTGATTCAACACTTAATCCGATTTATTTAAATCTGTGTGCTCAGTCTTCCTGTTAATGAAATCATGGTTTTATTTGGTTTCGCTCTGGGAGAAATCCTGAAGTTATGTGATTCGTCACCTTTCTTGCAGTATGTTAGGTTATTTGTAACATTTGTTACCGAAATAACCGAGACCCCCATTATCAAGGACCTTTGCAGAAATTGTGTACCAAGTATTCAAAGCAATCAACCCAGGAAAATTATAAAATCCGATTTGTTTCAAAGCGTAATTAATTTAAAAACCCTGACGTCGAAAGGAATGGGATAGCAGGTACTCGTTAAAATAGTATTTTACAAATACACAACTCACAACCAAAACTCTTGAGGTTTAGTAGTGAAAATCAACAATGGCATTGTTTTGTGTCAAAATAGTACCATGTGGGTAGAATAATTGAAAAAGACAATAAATATAGCCTGTCGTCCGGTTGCCCAATGACAACTGTACAACCCGCACGGTTTCGGTTTTCGCTGAATACGATAATGATCCGTTGAGAAGAGGTTTAGTTTTACGACTCCTCCACAATGACCTAGTATTTTCTGCACTCAACTCTCTCCTAATAAATGATTTGAAGTTAGAATAGAGTCTAGTTAATCTCTCAATATGAGACAGTGAGTTTGTTTGGAGGAAATATTGATTAGCAAGTTTTTGAGATACATTGTGATGATACACATAACATTCAGCCGATGTGATGGGGGAGTATCTATCTATCTCTGCGCCAGTGCTGGAGAGAATAGTTCCTGATACTTTACTTTACGTACAAGAAGTTGAACTGAACTACAGTACAGTACACGGTGTGAGTCTTCTTATTACACTAGCACTACGGAGACTAGGCTACGGACTCAGAGCCCCTTCACTTTCACATACCTACATTTCAATGAATTCGCTCACTCTCTCCTGCATAGTAAGACAGAGAAAGATCAATACTACGGAAAACATGGCCGGGGAAAACGGCAGAGCTCGAGTAAGAAGACCAGCAGTAGTCTTCTGGTTCACTCAGACAAATGGACTCCAGAGAACCTTTGAAACCTCAAATTTCATTGAGGATAAATATTTTTGGCAAAGCCCTGTAAATTCTATACTCATAAATTTACAAATGCAACTCGAAGAAGGTAGAGTCCAGAGTTACAGTAGTATCAGTATTTCGAGTCAAAATGTACCAAGAGAATGGGTGTCTGTATTTTCAGTATAAAAAAGAGAAGAACTTTCTAGGCTTGTGCCAATTCTGATCTGACTGACTTCCACTTCTCCGTTCCGTTACGTTACGTTGCCCAAAAACTCGGAGAAATCGGGAGCGAACGGGATACGGGAGTACGTACGTACGGGAATAGGAAACCACACAACTCATTTGATATCCATTCAGAAGTAACCCGGACACCACGGTGGCTTTCCGAATTGTAGAATCACGACGGGAGACACAGACACAACACCACGGGCCAAATATTCACAGTTGTGTATAAGCGTGTGAGTGAAAGTAAAAGTGAAAGTGTAAAGTGAAAGGTGAGGGAAAAGTGCACGAGTTTAGTTTCTTCTGCCACGTGTGTTAAGTAAATGTGATACAAAGGGATTGTGAGAAAAAAATATAAGATGGATCACATGGAAATGGGACGAAAAGGAAGTTTTCAAGAGGTGGATGAAGAGGATCACCGTTCATTCTTTTTAAGGAAAACGTCTTCTGTTGGAATACGAAGGTTACGGAGGCCAAGGTGTAGTTTGGCTGCTTTCAGTGAGCTTAGTTTGAGTCGTTCATCTTTTAGACTTGAACAGGAAGACGACAGGTGAGTTACAAAATGCGTCCTTATAAACACCTCCACCCTCTTTTCCTAATGAGTGTCTGACTGACTGACGGAGCGAAAGAATGAGAGTAGGATTGAATGAATATTTCATGAACTGTTTTTGCGACTCGAAATGTACGTAGAAAGTTCTTTCCTTATTAAATTTCCCAAGACTTTCTTTTCATTCTCTCACATTAGTTAATCACGGTCGGTTTCACAATGGAATTGAATAGAGCATTTTCCATCCGGTTCCTTTGATTTCGGTGAGACAAAGAGATTGAATGAGAAAGGCGTTATTCCATAAAACCGAGTAATTTATGTACAGCCACGGCTCCAACAAATTTTTAGTCGCGTGCTTGAATCACATTCATTTTGTAAAATTATCGATTTAACCACGGCCACGTTAACTTCCGTGACCCAAATCATATTTCCATTCCCATGTGTGGAGTGATGAAAAATTACATTATAATGTGACGGGAGAAAAATGCATGTCCAATCAAAAATAATGCGATCCACTGTTATTTCACTAACCTTTGAATTTGTATCCCAGCTGTGTCAACTAATTTTTCACTCAATTTAGGAACAATTTTGAATAGACCCGTTATATTTCAGTAGTGTGGTATAAAAGAGACCATGTCTGGTGTAAGATAGATAAGAGACTTAAGTCTGCGAAAAACCACAACCATTTTTCTACACTGAGTACTGTAGATTGTATCGGATTTCAGTTTGTATCGATTACATTTGTTTTCGTATGTCACTCTACGTGTGTGTGTTTTCATTTTTTAAAGCGACACATTGTAATAAAGCGGCAAAACTGGATTGACCTAGTTCAAAAAGTTTGTGCTTTTCTAAAAGTCTGTGTTTAGAAAATAAAAGTTTTGATTACATGGATTGAGTAATCGAAATGCTGAAATTAAACTTATGTACGTGTATTTTTTATTCTGTGCGCATACAAAAATTCATTCATAATAATAAATCTTTTCATGTACATTAACATAAACTAGGAAAGGGAAAGTGTCAAATGAGAGTGACAGTAATTTGACAGCTGACTCGTCCAAGAAATTTATTCTACGACAGAATAAATCCGGAGGAGCCATTCAAATGTCTTCCGAATTTGATCTTAGGTTTGATTACTTCATTCATTCCTTGGAATCCAATCTTTTTCAAAAGTCGATTCCATACTTGTATCTATTAGGACGAACGTGAAAATGTCGAAAGAGAAGTTGAAATGACTCGACATTACTCCATTAATGTTCTTAAAAATAGTCAATTTCACAATTCGTTCGGTACAGATAAAAACTGGAAAAAACATCTAACGACTGACATGCTTCTTGCCTGAAATAAAATTCAACGCTGGCCTCGCCCTAAATATTTATAGGATTGGCGAGCGTTAATTAATGAGTAATTTTATTTTGCCAAATTGATAAAGAGTAGACGGACAATTCCATCAGAATAATTACAAGTCTTTAATTTTAACGATTAGAACGATAGCAAGTAGCATTTACTTTAGATCTTCTATTTGAATAGCACACACACCACGCCTGCCAAAAATCATAGCGGATATAATAGCATTAGCACTAATTAAATTCCAGCAACAAGAGGAGAGTGAAATCCAAAACCGCGAGTGTAGTTTGTGCACAGTTTACTGTGTATTGTCTGTATGAGGGTCTACATTGAATGTGAGTTGGTTGGACTGGGTTGGGTTGGCTGAGCGTAGAGAATCTATACATATTATCAGACCAAGAGAAAGTCCCGAGGAAAACTCAACCAATTGTGAGCCATGAATAAACAATGCAGCAATTTAGAACTCTTCCTCTTCATCAGTACTGTCGTATTCTACTGCATGTGTTCTGTTCCCAGGCTATGTCAACTTGAACGAATATTTATGATTTAAACTTGGTCCTCAACTTAAATGTAGGGTACAGGTACTCATTTCACTTTAGTTATTAAAATCTCGTTTTGCGCCTTTGCATTTTGGAACTAATTCTACCTTTGGAGGCGCTCATTGCCCTATGGGAATTGTAAATCCCTAAATGCTCAAGCTTAAATTCTCAGGTCCCAGTAGGAAGTGTTGATTAGTGTTCAGCTAAATGGTTATTAATTATCACTCTTCGTCGTAATATAGCGCAACTCTCTTGCTAGTTCCTGTTGTCGCAATGCTTTTTTGGTCAAACATTTTCCAACTCAATACATTCACGAAATTCTACTTGCAAAGGTAGTTTTGTTCACCCGAATCGTTTACACAATATAAAAAAAAACTTAAATTATGCTACGATGCAATACAGCTTTTTGATTGTGAAAAATAGAATCTCTACTTCTCTACTTAATTTTATAATGTTTGCATGAAGAACAAAAGAAATAGATAGTGCAGTTTAGATAGTTTTCGCGTTTGGCAGTTAATTTTGCACGTGTGGAATTTATAGGTATGTGCATAGGCTTGTCGTTAGAAACTAACCCATCAATTCTTAAATTTTATACTTGTGCATCCCGTTTTAACTTATCATCTGTTCCTATCAGATTTTGTAGCTCATTAATATTTTCCAAAGGTTTTTTTTTACAAAATCAATACCCCACTTTTCACAAGGAGTTTTTTTATTACTAGATAGATAGGAAGTGTGGCACTGATAAATTACATTCTCAGACTGCGATAAATGTAGTACTTTGGAGAAAATTATGAATTCTAATTGTGACACTGCGGACCTAACATTGTGAATTTAAAATTGCTTTGAAAATAGCCAGGACATACTTTCCCTAGCACTAAAGGTGGCATTCAAAAGAATAAAACGAGAAACGTTCAATTGCCTACTCAAACGAAACCCAACAAAGGCAAAGGGATAACACAAAAAGCCTGTACTGGACTATGGGTTTTACTGCACGCTTTCACGTTCAGTTCGAACATGACATACATTATGTAAACATAGCTACTACATGTAATATTTATTTAGCATGCCCCGAAAATTAGATATCGTGAAATCAATCGTCCTGGAACCTGGGAAAACTCGGATATGACTAATTCAAGACTTCCACCATGTGACACAAAATGTGAAATGTTGAGTTGAGTGTGTCTGATGTTATGACGGAACGCGCAATGCGGAACCCCTGACATTTTATTATGAGTCGGAGCATTGAAAGCTTGAAAAACTACGGCATTTATTTAAGCACACACATTAGCATTTATGTCAAAATTTACGGTAGTAAATAGTGTAGTCTATTTACGCATTTATTTATTACCTTTTCCTTTCATTTTTTTGTTAATTGTTTCCTATTTTTAGTAGTCAACAAATGACGTGTGTAGAAATGAGATGGCAAGATCTTAATTGTAGTCTGACTCTGGCGCACTTGAGAATTTATTGAACAATCGCTCATATTTTTCTGCGCAAGACGTTCAATGATCACAAATATTATTATGTGTCAAATTTTATGTAATACATACATTTGATATCTTAGATCTTGGCAATGGTCCAGATCACAAAAACACATTTAGTTTGGATCACAATTTCTTTTAGACAAATAGAGGGAAACATGCACTTAACGAATAATCCCTTAGGCCATTCAAAAAATAGTACCACTATATTGAAGTAAAATGGTACATTACTCACATGCATCTTTATAGTCGAAGCATACACACACATGACATGGACAACAACATATGTACGTGTACATATTTATTTTAGTCTATTCTGTCCAGGGCCGCGTGCAACACGAAGAAAGCAAATGGATAGCAATTATGTATGACTTGTAGTGAAAGGAGAATGAGTCTCCGTCTAGTCCGTCCGTTCAAAATAGCGCCATTGAATTCTATGTAATGTTTTCACATTCCCTCCGCCTGCTTTACGTCACTTGACAAACTCAAAGGAACTAATTTGAAGGGAAAGGATGAGGATGGGCCGGCACACATGGTTAAACCATAACCAGCCCTTTTGTTCTTAATTAGGTTATATAAATTCGCAAAGCCGTCCTGTGACTCTGACCCGCTGAAGCAACAAAAAAAGAAGCAAAGGAATGATGCATGAGTAAAGAAGTCAAGAGTTGAGACAAAAATTCTCAACTCATCAAGAGGGACGGTTTAGAAATGAAATCCTAAATATAAGTGGACTATTTGGAAGAAAAGGAAATGAGGGAGACGGATGCTGCTGTCTTCCTTCCGTTTGGTTTTCTCAGTCCATTTCTTTCCTTTTACAAATAGTTGCACGACAGGGAGCGAGGGAGCAAGCAAGCTGACGCTTTCCCTGCTCCACATAGAAAGAAAGTCTTTAGAGGAGAAAGTCCTGGAAATTTGCTCCAGGACAGCATGCATGGAAATGTGAAAGTGTGAGTCTGAACGACACCGCACTCAAGTTATGAGTTATGATGCCCCAGTTGGATTTGATCGAATTTTTTGTATGTCACAGGGTCCATTTCGAATTTCGACTACTAGAACAAAGTTAGTTCGTGGGGGTCTTAATCCTCATGTTGACTTCGGTGACCCATTTAGGTAAAAACAGTTTTATGAATGAGAGCAATGAGACAGTATTCAAAATTCTATTCCTCCGGATCTCTAAGGAGTGACATCGGTGGTCACAAAAATTTCTTGACCTGTGGTGACCAACAGAATAGACTAGAATGGTGCAAGATATTTTCAATTTTGATTATTTGTTCAGTATATCTAAAATTTGGGCATTTCTAACCGGGTGGGCGAAACGCATTTGTAAGTTATGTGCGGTGTCGTTCAAGGCTGAGCTGACTGAGACTCCAGATGGATGGAAGTGCGGGATGCATGTGGAAGTGATGTGAGAGAAATGGAGTAAATAATTGATGCTCTTTCCAATGTATTTTTTTCCCAGGGTTCGTGTTGAGTACTACGTGAATGAGAACACACTGAAGGAAAGACTTCATTTGTACTTCTTTAAGAATCAACGCTCCAGTCTAAGGATTCGTATTGCTCGCTTTGTCCTCAAATTGTTCACATGTGTCTTGTACATCATAAGAGTCATTCTGGAAACTGACCCAACATTTGCTACTTGGTGAGAAAACTAAAACCACAACCACATACTTCCAAAATAGTAGTCTAACATGCAATCAAAATAATATGTCGTATCGTAACATTGTTCAAAGTCTGTGGCACGAATGGAAATAATGAGCTGTGAACAATACGGCCCACAATGAAAGAAAAAAAGATCTGCCAAAGTTTACCCAATAGAAACGCAATGTAAGGTCGGAGGTCGGAGAAAGTCTTTTGTCCATTTCGGCAACTAACACGTGGACGTATTATGTGTTAGGGTCGATTTAAACAGTACATTTTTTGTATGAATTCATCAATACGCTGTTAATTTATTTAATAATTATATTTTTATTTATTGTTTTTTTGAAAATATTGT
>JAQGCB010001627.1:0-13769 GCA_034698835.1 Protaphorura tricampata
CCTTAAGGTCCAATGTTAAAAAGTGAGAAAAAAAACACTTTATTTTCGAGAGGTCAGATGGAGCACTCCGGATTTAACATTACACTCGGTTAACCAGGAGCAGTAGCGAGCTCTCAAGTAATGTAGTTATTTACATGTCTCACTTTTAATTATAGAACATTAGTAATTTTATGTACTTCACGTTATGGCTAATTAAAATTTCAAATTTTATTGTTTAACCTGGGTGGCCTCAATGGGTCAATTCCCTTTCAACCACTGCTTATGTCTACAACGGGACCATTCGTTAGAAGATTACAAAATTCAGCAGTTTTTCAAAGTTAAAAAATAGGGAGGTTTTAGAATGTATTTAAGCTAAGCAACCCTCCCTGGCGCCTTCCTATTCTTACTCTATACTGTACGCATTTATTTAAAAATGTATATTTTCGGGAAGGAATGCAGCACACTTTCGAAACCTCCCGCATATTCAAGTTCGCTTTATCCGCCATGTGTATGTGTGCTCGACAAATTGTCGGATATTCGTGTTTATTTGCTCATAAGGACACAAGACGCACGCGGATGCTATCAAATTGTGCAAGAAAATGTCAAAAAGACGAAAAAGTTCGATGAATTAGTTCAGCTTTCCACTAATTTGTAAAAAAATTTAAGATAATTGTTTAATTAAGATTGTAATTAAGGAAATAAAGAATTGTACGTTACATTCAAACCTGTCCCTGTGACCAACTCGCTGAGATGACCGTCTCCTAAAGTCGCTCGATTCTATGTATAGTAGTCATACCGTAAAATACAAGCTATTCATGTGCAAATTGGCTCAACACACACAAAAACGGTTAGTTTGGGCCACCCCGTATATCCCCTTGTAGGTCGGGACCAGTACGAGCAATTCCTGTCGACTCACCTGGTCGGTCGCTTGGAACAGGTTTCTCTGAACAAATATTTGTAAAAATAACCACGACCACGCGCCACATGACCACTCGATTTCTAATTTAGTGTTTAGTAATTAGTAAAATAGGAGGTTAATTGAAAACTATAATTTAATGATCTCAGAGGATTTGCTTGCACTGCATTTTCTTTCGTATTGCATTTCATGACCTACAGAATTTGTATCTAATTTCGTGTGCCTAATATTCCGTCAAAATAAACACACGCAAGCTACAGAAAATAATTAAAACCAGCACAATGTAATCAATCAATCAAATAATTTCCTTGTTTGTTTGTTGGCTTGTTTTTTTTCCAAAAGAATAATCATATTCGATTTTACTCAACTCTTTGTATTTGTATCACACTCTGTGTTGTGTATTTTGTTTTCATCATCAATCAATCTTTAGATTATGTAGTAGTTAAAACTTTGTCACATAATAATTATACTTACAATTTAGTGTATTAATTAACTTTAACTAATTAATTAATTATTATATTCTCACAGTTAGTACACAATATTATGTACACACATTACGTAATATACTTACATTACATTCATGTTCTATACATATTTATCTAAGTATTTATTCATTTTATTTTAGTTCATTTTTTGGTAATAATTGGTTTGATTTATTAAAAAATGAATTGGTGAGGCGTGTACGTCAAGTTACATTCACATTTGACGGTTTACTTACAAGGAAACTACTTTTCATGTAAAAATTAGGCCGATTTTTCAGAGTTTAGGTGGTCGAAGCCTCTAGAGTAATTTTTTTCCAGTACAGCCAAGATTTACATGAAAATTGGTTTCCTTGCAAGAAAAACCGCATTTTAGCACGATTTCCTATTTTCTACGACGACGTTCGTGACCGTGACGCTTGTATTTAGTAATTTTAAGTCCAAGTCGAACCAGACCAATCTGGACGCGCGACTGCCCTGAACATCCGAATGTATTTATGTACTTTACTTTACGTATTTATTTTTAGTTGATTTATGGAGTCTACGTGTCATGGTATTTAAACTCCAGACAAGTTAAGACTCATAATATTTCATACAATTTATAGTGTACGTTGTATGTACTGTGTACGTACTACTTTTATCCGGTCCAAAAAACAAACCACTCTCACTTATTAAGATTACGTAATGTACGATTACGCCGTACGAGTTCGGTTCGAAGGACTCTTTAAAAAAACTGGCCCAGAAAGTTAATCTTATCAGACTTGGCTTGGCTAGAATGCATTATAGACTTTTGGCTTAAGCTTGGAGGCAGGCGTTTCTGAAAGGAAATCAGTGGAACGTGGATAACCAGATAACTAATAACTACTACAGAATTAAGTAGGTCTGATTTTTTTAAACAGAATTTTCTCTATTACAAGCAGGGTCCCACATGTATATTCGTGCACGGATTTTAGCTGGGCTGGGATAGAAAATTCCACACGATTATGATTGGGACCCTGGAACAGCGGAGTAATTATTATTACAAAGATTCCTGGCATAAAAACAAGCATAAGCATCATGAATACAAAATACATTGTACGTTCGTACAAACAGGCTTTGACCTATGCGGCAGTTTATTTCCGTGCACACAAAACTACAAACTACTACTGACTACACATAAAATATTCCAGCCAAGCCACAAAACATACAGCGGAGACAAAATTATACATGCTAGTGTAGTTTTTGTAAGTATTAAATTAAATCTTCCCATCTTATGACAAACAGACTACTACACAGATAGAATTCCACTGCACTGCACTGCACTTGTGTATTCTTCCCAAAGTATGTTGGGACTTTGGAATTCGGTTCGGAGTTTAACATTGTAGATTGTAGTTTGAATTTGAATGTGTACGTACGTACTTCTGCGGTTTCCTTTTGTCGGGAGATTTCTGACTGGTTTCCGGTATCCGGTATCCGGGAACAGGATTTGGCTTGGAGTAGTAGTAGGAAAATGCATACATCCTATAAGTTTTATTATTATTTAGTTACTGGAGAAGTCCCTCGCGTTACGTTACGTTACGTTGCATTTGCATTTGCATCCACTCATTCAAATCTTCATACAAAGTTTCGGTTAGCAAAAACAAACTCGAACGAACTAGTTTTAACTGGATTCTTGGAGTTTTACACAGAAAACAAAACAAAATTCATACACGTATTCTGTCTACAAATAGCCGAAAAGGCATTAATTAAAAGTAAAACACTATTGCGTAGAATGTAAGACAATCAAATAACAAGATAAAATATTTGGGAAAACATTTCAGGACATACGGAGAATTAAATTAAACAAAAAAATTGACTTGATGACTAGTTCTTGACATTGATGGATCAAAATCAAACTGGCGCCGGTACAAGTAGTAGCGAAAGTAGTCGTCGAAATAAAAGAAAGTGTCTGAGCAATTGGCATATTCCATTTCCTAATAATTTTGGCTTCATCTCCTGTAGAAATTTTAAAGTGGTACGTCTATTTTCAATATAAGATGGCGGAGAAGAATCTACAAAATTCTAGCACATTAGCACAGCACAGTGCACACGCACACAGCAGTCAACAAGGCGTCCCTGTAGAAAAAAACACAACAATTAAATGATTTATAGCTCCGTCCTGGGGGTATTCCTGGTATTTTTGCTATATAAATGCGCAATATCGTTACGCCACAAGTAAGTTACACTTTTTGTCGGTAACTTTCCAAATTGGACTAATTAAACTCACCATTTTAATTAAAGCTGATCAAGTAGTAGAAAAAAAAGACTATTAGACGGGGGGAGACAAGGAAACCATCCGTAATCATGTTTTTCTCCTCTCTGTTCCTATCTGTGGGCCGAACTCCGTCGTCAGCGTCATGATCACAAAAAACCAGGTTTGTAAAAACATCAGCGTCAGGAAACAAGGGGAGAATCCGACGATGGATTGGCCTCTACTTCCTATACGAAAATAAAAAAACAAAGGAAAAATTCAACATCAAACATTAGCCAGCCAGCACAAGCACAAACAACCGAAAAACTGTCGGGATAAAAAGAAAGAGCGTCAGAAAGTCCGAAAAAATAGAGTACACGTATAGAAATGAAATTGAATCAAGTTGACAATTTGTATTATATTTTTTATGAGTCTCAGAATACAACGAAGTCTAAGTCCAGGAACAAGTTTTTGACATCTCACTTTAATTCAATTTACTACTGGGGTGTACTATTTTTTCTTTTTGCTCTAGTTCCTGTCAGATCAATAGTCGGAATGGCTCAATGAAAAAAACATTCCAGGATAAATTATGGGGGAGTGCGAGTAGTGCAGTGTGTGGTGAAGAAAAACAATACAATTATATTTTATCACGTCAAAACTACGTACTCGGGTTTTCCCTCATCATCTTGTTAATAAAATGGTAGTTTCTAAACCCAACTAGAAAATGTGGGTTTTCAAACTTTTTTGGTTGTACGAATGACCCCTGAACACGAATGAGGATGTATGAGGTATTACACACAAACACAACACAGAAATGTTGTCAAATTACGTATCTTAGAATTTGACCTCTCACCTCCTTATGAAAAATATTTGGGGACAACGAATGTGAAGGAAAAAAATTAACTTCATTAGAGAACGACAGACATAAGGAAGAGAATTTAGAACAATTTTAGAACAATTGTCCAAGTCAAAATCAGTAAAAATTAAAATGGAATGGATCAATTTTTGTCAACGAGGTAGATTGAGAAAACCGATGAGATATACATATGAATCTTATGCTTGGTAAGAAAATTCCGCGTAATTTCAAAACTCTGGCGTCCAGAATTATACGGTTGCCGATACCAGGGGACACACTAAAACCCAATGACACCAATGACACCAATGACACCCAATGACCCAATGACACCGCCTGCCGTGTTGCCAAACTTCGAAACCCAGTCAGTTCAGTGCAGTTAGTCGTCAGTCCAAGTTCGAGGTCCATTGAGTGTTCTTGTGTAGTCTTTCATCTGATTTTGATCTCGAGAGTAATATAAAACGAAAACCGTTCAAAATTTTAGAAATTTGGTGGACACTCCACTCCAATTCTAACAAAGGGGAAGGGATTTCAAGGTGGAAATATCTGGAATCTGATTTATTTGGTAATTGAAATACTTCTATTTTTCTGAATGTAATGTGGTAATGTGGATCATTTTAGGTTAAAATAGTGACAGGGTTTTTGTTGACTGTCAGACTGTCTATGTCTATGTCATTTGAACGTAGAGCAAACTATGTATAGTTTGAATTTACAGTATTTCTTAGGCGCTTTTATAAATTCTGAGTCCTGAACAACGCATGGGGAATGGGGACTCCATAAAATGTACACCTCAATTTTAATCGTTCTGAACATACCCCGCTGTCCGCCTAAAATGTTTTGTTGAATTGTAATGTATTATAAAAACGAAGCATACAATGAAAAAATTACAAGAAATTGTTAGTTTGTAGGAAAAATATTTCAGCAGTTTAAGGGAATTTGTTTGCATCGTCTTTTTTTTTGTCGCACAGATACTTGATCAAATACCACACACACCAATACACCATGGGAGGAAAATGGACATTCCAATTCAAATACGCCAACCGTCAATCTCTGGACCTTCTAGATTATCAAGCTTTCTTGATTACAATTCGTGATGGATTTGCATCACAATTTGCTGATATGAATCCCAATGAAGGTGAAGCTATTTGGACGACCCCAGAAACAACAGGAAATGGTAATTCTGGATCTGGAGCCTCTGCCGCTGGGGCCGGAGCTCAACCTTCGTACAAAGACAACATTTTTGCTCAATTTTCTTACAAATGCACACGCACTCATGCAAATCGTGGAGCAGGGCATGGGACTTGGACATTGTACTGGAATCCTAGACTGATCAGAACTCAAAATAAAATCCATGCTCGGTGTGCTCCAGAATTATTCAAAGATTTGAGTAATCAAATCCAAGAGAAACTGGTCGAGGAGTTCCCTCAACATTTTTCATTGGATTGGGAGAATGGAATTTCTGGGTATGAAGATGCATCTGCTGGTTCTTTCAATTCAGTCTTGGATTCTGTCATTCAAGCAGCTTTTGCAATGGCCCTTTTGGGAGGTGGCGTCGACACGGACAGTGATGATGATGATCATTTACAAGTCGTTCAGGAATTTGACCTTTCCAACGACCGTTGCCCACATTGGTATCCATGGGGCTATTGTCCAGAGGAATGTGGGTTAGACCTTGTGGATGACTTCTACTACTAATGACGGTCTTTAGAATTGTGATAATGTCATACATACGTAATTAATGTACCAGTACCAGCCAAACTATTATCTCCACTAACAATGAATAATCTCGTAATACACGTTGTGATTAATTATAATAATGCCATGAAACTGAAACTGAACGGCGAAGCTTAAGTATACTCGAACAATGTAATTATTTTTGAATTGGGATTTAATTAGTTTTATAGGTAATTAACGAATTTTGTAAAAGTTTTGTAGGGTGAGTTTAAAAGTATTGTAATTTCAAGTCAAATGTGTTGTGTTTGTATTCTTTAAACGGAAGATGAAATAAATACAACAATGGTAACTTTAGACAAATGACTATTTAATACTTTTAACTTCTTTACAAGTTATTCCAGGTTTGTTTTTCTTGGTACATTTTTTCTTGACACTTTACTTCTGCATTTTTATTTAGTTAGTACATTTTGCGGTGTCTATTGTTGAGAATGAGAAGTCCACAAAACAATACTTCTCGCTTGAAGTCATGAAGCCACCGATTATAATACCACTGCGATTATAAAATATTTTACGAAAAATTAGAAGTAACGTATTCTTGTCCTCGAAGGTCCAAATATTGTACAACAAATACAAGACAATGCAATGGCAAATATTTTTTACAAACATTTTTTAAATTCAGTCCGTATGTGTGTAACATACACGCAATCCATATGATTTGTATGAAAATGAAAGCACCATCTAAACAAGTGTCAAAATTCATTCAACTGGAACTGGAATTGACAGCACATAAACATATGCGCTACTGCGTCGCACCGGAGATCGGATAATGTGGAATTTCTGAATTAACATCGGTTTAATAAGAAGAACACAATAATTCCATTATTCTGAAGGTCACACGTGTTAATGTCAAATGTTAGTTTACGCAGTTGCCGAAAATGAATAAAATTAAGGTAATGCTAATGCTGAACCACGAATAACAAATTCGAATGCCTATAATATCAATGTACGCATTTGAAAGCCGCAGCCAGTTGTAATTACTTTTGCGAAGTCGAAACATCTTCAAAATGAAAATATTACTTCTACTACTACTAATAGGTAAGCATTTATCAGAGAATACTTTCCCCAAGTCAAAAAAAAATATTAAGCCCATTCTCTATAAAAACACAATTTTTTTTATCATGGCTTTCCTGCCACTGTCAATTAATCGGTTTGTCTCAAATTATGTGCAGTTTATTTCGCGAATGTCTGCAATGGATGGCTACGCAGTGCTTTGATTTATCACGTCCCAACCCGTTCTGCCGCCCAATGGGAGCGCCATCTTATGCGAGTCGACGAGAACGGAGCTTACACCGGCCAATGGCTTTTCGACGCCGCCATTTTAACAGCCGGGGACGTCAATGGGAAGGGAAGTTACGTTGCAGATAAATATACCGGCAAGGATTACTCTGACTTTTTAGACCAAACGATTGCGGATGCCGAAAATTTGGACACGGCCTTAAGAACATTAGGAACCAAATATGGCCGTCACCCATCCGCCGTCCAATTTGAAGTCTACATCGGGATGCCTTATCCTAATCCGTTCACTCGCAATGTAGTCGTCAATGGGGTCACCTGGGATTTATCAAACCCGACCCATCGTCAAGCCCTAGGGCATTGGTATGCTGATGAGGTCATGAAACGAACCAACTCAAGGACTTGGTATAATTTTAAATTTGGAATTTACTACCATTTAGAAGAAGCTGTGGATAATACCAACGACCGACCATATCTGACCGAATTTAATAATTACGTTCACTCAATTGGTATGAAAACAGTTTGGGTTCCATTTTTTGATGCATTCAATGCATGGAATGGTAAAAATATGGGTTTTGACTATGTGAGTGTCCAACCACGTCTATCATTCTTGAGTGCCATTGATGCTGGGAATTTAGTGAGTGATCGTTTGTATTCAACTGGATACAAATGTGCAGCTTTAGGTCAAGCAATTGAATACGAGGCCAGAAGTCAAGGGGAGACAGAGTTGGAGTATTGGTTAGCTCACCAATACCTTGCAGTCTCACAAGTCACAGGGAGCTCAGCATACCCTCAAGTATTTTTCGTTGGAGGTCCTGATATTTTCGATAGAGTAGCTAATAAGGCTGGATCAACAGGTTTTACATGGCCTACGTACCAAGATTTAGCAAACTATTTAGGTGGATCAGTAATTGAAAACTGGGAAGCTCAAATCCCATGGGTTCCATTGACCATCAATGAAAATTTAAGACAAGTGAGTTGGAAATCAACGTACATCAATTTAAATTCAATTCGACTTGACTTCAACGATTTCAATGTTAATAATCCATGGCGTGGAAAAGTGACGGTCATTGTTAATTCTGACCCTAAACAGAGTTCATTCGGTGTTCGCATCGGTACGGATCATATTGATTTACAATATAGCTCAGTTTTTGTCCCATTGTCAAATATTCCGATTATGAATGACACGACCATTACCATTCAATTGAGTCGTGAAAGCAATTCCTCCCCTTGGCCAAATGTTCGACGTGTGATTGGAGCCAAATTTGAACAGAAATATGTGGCCAATTCCATTTATGGTGAAATATCGTCATCTTCTAACCCAACCCAACAACTCATGCACAAGGATCCACTTCCAACCCATGCCCAAGCCTACGCCGGAAGACTTACAGATGGAAAAATCTCACCATCCGGGGTTTGGTGGTGGGACGGTGTGGTCGGGTGGTTTTTGAATGAAAATAAATTCAGTGTCACGATTGACCTTGGTTATTTGGCCCCAGTGGCTGGGATAAAGGTATTCGCGTACCTTGACCTTGGTGCTTCAGTTCAATTGCCTGAGAAGGTCGGAGGATTTTTGGGTGACATCTGTGAACCTCAGGAGAGAGGTACAATTGTCGGCTGTGCGTCGGTTGCTTCTCTCGGATATGTAACGAAGGTACAGGGTTCTCAACCAACGCAAGGTCAATGTTACAATGTAACGCTGAGTGGCCAATTTACGGATAACCCGGCTGGCATTCCTGCTCGATTTGTCACTGTGACCGGTCAATGTCGAGGGTGGTGTTTGTTGGATGAGATACAAGTTTTAGACAAAAGTGGTAATGTCTTGTCGGTTGGGAAAAAATATCACGTGACGCCAGCCAGTGGAAACTACAATACTAGTGTCGCCTATGCCGACAATTCAAAGGTAAATTCTAAATTCCATACAGTTATGAAATTATTATGAGCTACCCTGTGAATAAAACCTTCTCGTCTCTGCCCACAGATCCTTACAGACGGCGCCATCTTTTCGGATTGGATTTCCCATGGGTCATTGAACTCTGTAGGGCTTTTATTGGACGATGACACCAAATTCGTACAAGCCATTTGGGCACAACCAAGACAAAATCAACAATTTGCTGCTATTTGGACCACAAAATGGTTGATAGGATGGGGCGTGGGCGTCCCTCCTTACGTGAACATACAATGGCGGAATGAGAACATGGTCTGGAGCGTGGCCACACAGACACCTTTCATTGGGGATTGCGGAGGGGGTTGTCCCTGTGCTAAGTTTGCAATTCCACCTGGAGCTCAGGTGACTGGCTTGAAGGGGACTTTTCCGGCAAGCAAAATTTGGGTCATGGTTACAGAGATTTCGTTGGTGTAATAATGATGTAATGTCAAAAGCTAATTTTAACCGACAATGAATAAAATTATAATAGCATTGAATGATGTACGTGTGTATCGAGTGTTTTCGAACACAATCAATAATCCGCCGACTTTTTACATGCTTCTAGGGGTACCTAGGCTGGTATCACTCCAAAAACCATATGCATAAGAAAATACACTCATTAATTGACATAGCCGAGGCTGAATCAAACATCTTGTGCATTTTGTGTGTCTTTTTTTGCGAGCTGCTTCCCATTTTGTCTAGAGATTTACATATCAATTATGTAGTTACCCCAGTAGTAGGAAAAACCAGTGGAGAAATACCTCTTTAAAGCAACCCGGGTGGGAGGAGGTCCGAGAAATTGAACCCCAGCCCAGCGAGAGCGATATGTACGTACACCTGTACCACTACGCCATATGATAGACCTGTTTATCGAACAAGTTCATTCCCATGCCTCCTGTATACGTTTAACTCGACAGCAAAATTGAATTAGGACTACGTGAGTTTAATTAATGAGCTGCCTGTCACCGAATTGTCAAAATAAATGGAAAAGCAAGTCAAGGAGGAAATTATGATGAAAATAATATATAGAATATGCGTTAAAACCCATTTGGGCCATTTTGCGAACTTTTACTCACCCATTGTGCCGTGTTTAAGTTCCAAGGAACCTGTGAATCAGAAAAAGAAAAGAAAAAAATAATAGCACACGTACGTACGTACACATTTATGAGTTAGGAATCAATGTTCCCACACAAAAATACTCACACACAAGGAGTCAGACGTTTGGTAGATGAATGGAATGATAATAATATGAAGTGTAAGTTAGTAGAGGGGCCAGTTCCGTCCGTGAGGAATAAATCTTGTAATTAATCAGGGAAGTTGGCCATTAGAGTAATGAGAGCTCAACGATTTATTCTTCATGGGAGAAACCTCCCAAGTCATTCCATCCATTAAAATACATAACTCTGAGCCAAAGGCAATGCAATGCAATGGAGGAATGGCAAAAGCGTAACGTAAACGCAACGTTATAACGCTAGGGTTCGAATTCTCGAGTAGTTTTAGGAAATTGGATCATTTTCCGGGAGAAAGTGAAACTAAAGCTCTTTCATTTCTTGGACACGTACATGGAAGTGGAAGTCTAACATGGTCTAGCTACTACTAGAATTTAGAAAGAGTTCTACAACAAGCTAGAATCCACAAGGTGGTTCAAAAACTTCCAACTCGTCTCAAAACTACCACCAAAAAATTGTGAAATTATTTAGTGGATCTCCACAGCTTATCAAATTTTAATGGCTTTTGTGGCCAAAGTCAAAATTCAAAATTTTATCTTGTCAATAGAAATTATTTCGGCGAACTTTGACCCAAAAACTCGGAAATGCCTGCAGGTCTTTTCAGAATAAAATGTTATATTCCACCCTGTAGTATTTAGAAAATAATGCCCAATGAAGGACCAATATTTTGAACCACCCTATTTATACTGTACAGTTCTCGGACAACCTCGAAATGGATGTGTTCTACTTTTGTCTCTATAGTTATTTTTTTTTGTGGCGTAAATAAGTCGAAGGAAAATGTTCGAGGTTTGGCAGACTTGCCTTGGAATTAATATCATTAATGTGTCTATGGCTCAGAGGAGGGAATTATTATTATTATTACAGTTATTAGCCATGGAAGTAGCCAGGGGAGAGAGTACAGTACAGACAGTGTACAGTAAGACTTTCACCATTTGGTGTTTTGCTTTTGCTTTTCTTACCTGGTTCATACTGTGTACTCCGTGACACGACGTAATCCGTGTTTGGAATCCTGAGCTCACAGTCAAATGAAGAAAATGCTGAGAGGTTTGCATCTTCAAGGATTTTGTATGCTCGAATATCATAGGCACCTTTGTTCCACCTTGTCTCTACGACCATGTCGTCAACTCTAGAATTAGCAACAGACAAACAAACCAAAGAAAGTTAGAATGAATTCTTAATGAATTAGGAAATTAATCAACTAGAAATATAATTAGTTCTAATGGAAGGAACGAAATAAGAGGATCTTAAGACAATTCAAGGAAGTGAAACTGGAATGAAGAAAAGTGGCAATTTAATTATCTCCAAGGATTAGACAATTAGTAAAATTAATGGTTTCCACAATTCACTTAATTTATATTTTTAGGTATGTAGCTGTTAAAGTCGAGAATTCTTAGCCATTTCTATTCCTGAATTAATATCAATGAAGTGAATCTTCTCAGGAACGCCATACATTTTACATGCAAAATATTAGTTTTTTTTCCTGTGGATAAATTGTTCATAATTAAACTTTTGCTGGAAAATTCTTTACTGGAAGAGAGTTTAAGTAGAAATAACCATGCATGCTGTAGTAAAATGTCGTTAAACTTTTGGAAAGCAAACACACATTTGAAATTCTACCCTTTGGCTCTTTTTACCCTGAAAATTGAGAAGTTTAATAGAATAAAACTTGAATATGACTTCCCATCTACTTACTACTACTACATTCTGAACTCTGGTAAGACCCATTCTGATTTCATTATTCATGGCAAATGGCGCACAATTATGCATGCACAAAGTAGGAGCAGAGCAGAAACCTAACAAGACAAGACATGCAGACTTGGACCTGTGAAGTGAACAATGAAATGAGTCCGTTACGTAAAATGGCCTGAGGGAAAATCCAAAGAAAAGTGATACTTGTTTGTCTATCCTTGCGCGTCCTAGTTTTCTAAAATATAAATTTAATACGCACCTACTACTCACTCTAGTCTACTTTGGACAGGAGAGGTTTTGCTTTTGCAATATTTACATCAAACTCATGTCATGTCTGCCCGACCCTGCCAAACTTTCAATTTTCTGCAGAAGACAGTCCGGGACTTGTCAACATAAGAAAGTCTAAGTCTTGGGTGTCAGAGTCACGGCAGGGCTACAAGTTGAAAAACTATGGCAAAGCAACTCAACGTTAAGAGAAAGAAGTGTGGATGGGAAATACTACATACAACTTTTTTCCTTTCTCACAGGTTATGAATCTCCAATCCAGAAAAACCTGGAAAATTTATGAGGGAAAATCATGAGGTGATAAATTCCTAAATTCCTATGTACTACTATTTAGAAAACAATACAGCAAATGGGAATAAATATTTTTATCAACGGCTCAGAACTTTCCCTTCTCTATTACGAACTCAAACCAGTAACCCTTTTGAAGAGGATCTCTTGACAATGGATTTTCCTTTTTCCTACTGGGAACTGAAAACTAAAAGTTCTTCTGTTCTGAGTCAAAGAGAAGAAGAAGAAGAACAAAAATGAATTCTGTCCTATTTTTCTCCCTGACACCCAATATTAAGTCATCTTCCTTTCTTTGTCACTCAAAATGTGTTCAGGGACAAATACCCGGAAAGAAATTTATGAACTTTGTACTTTCTCCACTTTCTCCACCGCACCGTGCGTCTCATGCATACATAGAATAGAAAAAGATGACAGGAGTCAGGGTGGGTGGTAAGTTGGGAAAGATTGAATTAAGTCAAGTCATAGTATAGTCATAAGGGTACACAGCACAAGCACAGGGCGTAGGATGAGTGACTTGTTAATATAATATACGTACGTTATAACTGACTGACTGACTCACTCCTTCTCACTCTAGCTTCTTTTGAATGTAATCAAAATAATGGGGACAATGTAAGGGTGGGAGAGACACACGTAGACAGACAGACAGACGGAAAATGAGTGACAGAGAAGGACTTCCAACTTGGAAATTCCCTTCAGACTAATTTCCAAGTCAAAGTCTTCTCTAACTGTGTGTACGTATATGTACGTAACGTACGTTACATCATACACACACTGTACATCACTTTTCTTTTTGCATATGTTGAAGTCGCGGGCGCGGTCACACCTTGTGTAAAATTTTAGGTCATCTTTTTGTAGCTTCGCCATACAGTGGACTCTCCATATACCGAACTCGAAAAATGACACCAAATTGTGTCCAATAAAGAGAATGTTTAATATACAGAAAGTGGA
>JAQGCB010001628.1:0-13766 GCA_034698835.1 Protaphorura tricampata
ATCGAATAGACCTAGGGAAAGTGATCTTTACAAAAGTACGTGGCAATATCTGAGTCGGCATTTCGGAAAATATCAATTAATATGTATTTTCAAGTTATGCGTCACAGCATCACACACATGACAAAATTAATCCCAGAGAGTACTGTTAGAAATGATTCATTAAATTAATTTGATTGCGCACACGTTTAATGAGGAATAGATCGTAGCACGCTGTTCGGCGTACGGGTTTATGACCAGAATTCCTCTTGTTTTAGTTGTTTTAAGTACACACGTGTGTGAATTTCAAAATTCCTATGAGAATTGATTGTGAAGATTCCAATCACTTCAAAATTCGAAGGCTGTTTCTGATTTCATGGACGCTAAAACATTTGACATTCATGACAAGCCAATCCGAGGCAAACTTTATGACTTCAAATGCACTTCATGAGTGATTAGAATAATTGAGAAAGCTCGTTAATCGAGTACATGGCGGAGATGCCCGGGTACGGAACAAATGTCGATATCCAGATCTTTCTTAATTGCGTCATCCCGGGGTGAGGGTGACGCGGGTAGTCTATTTACATGTGACCTTGCCAAAAACTCAAAGACATTTCGGGGGATTGTAGCTTTGACCATAGCTTTCAAATTTTATTATTCTAGAACATTCTACTCGTAACCTCTCCTGAAAATTCGTTTTAGGAATAATCTGGTATATTTCGGTTTCAATTGACGTCAACGACTCAGAGAAAACGATAGAAAATTTAATGTTTACTCAAACCCTGCCGTGCTTCATGTTTTTCAGAATTTCAATTTGCTTGATTAAACATTTTCTGACGTCCGGACGGCTAAAAATGACCACCGGTAACCTTCAAAACCTAAGGTGAGGAGAAATTTAATCTGTTTTTCTGAAGATCTGCGTCACCTCCTCATTGTTCTGATCTGAATGTCACACTCTCTCACTTACTTCGGATTCAAATCCAATTAAGTGGAAAATGAAGTTCAAATTTCTAATCACATTATTTGAGTGCAGAATGAATCATTTTATTACGCAAATCATTTATTTAACAACTTATTTTGAATTTCAGGACAGGTGGCCCTTTGCTAGTGACGACATTGGTTTTCTAGAACAATCCTAGTATAGCAAACCTACCTGATCGTTGGTTCGAAAACTCCGATTGCCAGATTACAGAAATTACTGCTAATTCCAGCTAACCAAAAACCATTACGGCAATTTGGACATTCAGTTTTTTTCAAAGATTTTGTACCAAAATGCAAATAACCGAGATACATGTGGCTGCCCTAGACCCCAATTCGTCCCAAGCATAGCGAGACGGCATGGGCAGACTGAATGAGTGAACATAATTTAGTCCATGTAAAATTTTACAACACAATTACAGTTCTAAAGTTGAAGCGTCTTTCCCAATGATTTTGGTTTCTTGAAATTACGACTTATTTATAATTAACAAGTGTGACAGAGTTTTATTTTATGGCCCATCTTCGTAAATTGCTTGCACTTTTATTGTTTTCACACGGCCATATAAAGTTAATCTGTACTGAGAAACATTTAACAACTCAATTATATTTCTGTTCATCTTTTTATGCAGGGATAGATGATTAGGGGTAGTTTCTGTAGGCAATACATACGTTTTCTAATTTGATTTAATGTTATGATGTTTTACTTTTACACATAAAACTCATACTGAAGGTCAGATTCTTTTGAAATTGGATACCCCTTTGTTCTCTTAAATACATTTAGCCTGTAATTGTGTGGATTTCATAAGTAACCCAATCTGTAGTCACACAAACAGAGTTAGGGTTAAATCCTTAGGGTGTTCTGTTGTGTGAGTGTGAGTGAACGTGTGCCTTTGTTGGTGGTTGGTGGTGTTCGCTCAAGTTCAACATAACATGTGAATATAAAGTGTGTTTAGAATGTAAGACGTACCAAATACCGTTTAATACAGATTATAAGCCGAGCACAAACCGAATACAAGCCGATTTCGTACAAAACACTCGCTTTCTCGTGTTTTCTCTACTAATTCTTATGGTGAAAGGGGTGAAAGTTTGTTAAGTAATGTAAATGTACGGAAATAAATACAAGCCGTGGTTTCTAATCGTAACAATATAGTAGGGATACAATATAAAATTAGACAGTCGAGTCACTTCCCTTGTGGGGGGTAGAATGCTAAACCCAAGTACTTGTAATACCCGGGTTCAAGGCAAATCTGCATGCAGTGTGTGTGTAACCTATACGTAATGAAGAAAGTGAAATTGAAATTTATGCTGTGGGTACGGGGTGGTTCATGACTATTTATCACAAGCTCATGCATTAAATGTTGTCGAGAAAAGTGAGATGTACATTCTTATAGCAGTCAACAAAAGATGGAATTTGAATTTATTCATTTCAACCATCCGAACCATTATGTTATTAGCTTACTGAAATCTGGGCAGTGAATATTGTTACCAGTAAAATGTTTGTCTCACATTTTCCTTGCAACCCTTACGTTCTGGTTTGCAACTGTTATGAACCACCCAGTACATACGAGATACCTGAAAATGTGAAATCTTAGGATTTGATTAAATGAAGTGTAAATACAAAATACCCAAGGGACAAGGCCTGGTCGGCCTGGCCTGCCCTAGCCCGGACTACTAGACTCATTGATAACAACCCGATTTATTTGTAATCATTTTAAGTCATCTTCTCACGTCATGTCACGTCACGTCACAGAATCTGTCCCCTATAAAGTCAAGTGAGAATTTAGATTTGTGATTAGTCGCTAATTATCGGTTTCACTGATCAGTCATTGGCAACAGAAGCTCTTTTCGTGTATCCATCATGACTTGTGCTTACAGTTTTTCCAGCGTGATCGTTTTAGTGGTCGGGGTCAGCATCGCAGCCTTGATACTCATTTTGGCTACTGATGGTGAGTAATTTTTCAAAATTAATATTGTGGATTTTAAAGTTTTATAGGATTAGACTAGAAATGACACGATTTCGAATTTACAAAATAGTACGCGTTACACCTAATAGTAGTTACTGTACTTTTATGCTCAAATGGACCAAAAATTAATCGTAATGGGGCCAGCTCTAAGCACAAACATACTACATTTTAGTACATCTTAACCCGACTCAAACCCGGCGACCTGTTAGCAGATACATACTTTGGTGAACATAATCAAATGTTCCAGCGTCGGTTTGGTACTCGTTATCATTAGAAAGCGGTATTAGAGATTGATATGATATGGAATCAAAACGAAAGAGCAGTTCCGTTTTAGGCTAATTAATTGGACCAAAAGTTGAATGAATTGATTTTAGTTCTTTTCTATTTATTGCTATGAAAGTGCGTATGTCTGTGGATCACTCTCATTTGTTCTGATTATACAGGGTGGAACAAAGTTATTCATACTGGGGGCATGCGTGTATAGAAAATAGTGAGATGTACGTTGTACGTTCTGTTGACAATCTTATCCGGGTCTAAAGAGCTATTAAACACACGCATCGCGTCAATCATTTCCGGTGAATCTTTCCCTCAATCTACATAATCCACATCTTGTTGAACGCGAGATCCTACACAAAATGTACATCTCAGTTTTCCCCGAATCAATTTCTGGGGGATGGCTCGGGGTCGTATGAAAGGTTATCCACCCTGTACATGTACATAAGCGAGTAGCATTTTTTGTACATAAGCCATGCTACCCTAAAAACATAATAAACCTACCATTGTCCAGAGTGTGACTGTTATTTGTATTATTTAATGTAGAGCAAAATGTAAATATGTGTCGATGGACTGGATCTGAAGCAGTATATTTTCAATCAATGAATTGCCAAAAAAAACTGGACGACGGCTATGCAGGAGAAAGTAAAAATATATTGGAATTTGGCATCATAAACAGGGTAGCCCAAAGTAACCGGGTTTCCTGCAAGCTAAAAACTCATTTACTTTTGGACTACCCTGCGTAAACACTGCCAGGTCAAAAATTTCGACATTTTTCAGAATTTGCAAAGCATGTTGAAATAGAGATTCAATCTGAGAACGTATCTGTTAATGAACTATAAACTGGAAAATTTAACTTAATATTATTTGACGAAATTCCTATGGTCCTATCTCCGCTATGTTAAAATCTCTTGGTTCGCACTTCTCATTTTATTGGGCTCCGGAGTATCCAATTTTTTGACAGGGACAAAATTCTAAGCGATTCAATTTCGCGAAAAACCCCATGTGCACTGATCCAGCGGTTATAAATTTATTTAAGCTCAAGTTAGGCGCGATGTTTTGCGCCCACCCTGTATATTATACTAATTTTGGTAGATATTTGTCCGGAGACGTCCTCACGGTGTGAGGAAGACGACAAATGCATCTCAAACAGACGATTTTGCAATGGCGAAAAAGATTGTGCTAACAACAGTGATGAATCCAAAATTCGTTGCGGTAAGATTACCACAAAACACACGCGATTCCGGTTAATTCTGGTTAAAACTAGTTATTAGTTTGAATCTGACTAATTACAGGTGATATGGCTGGTATCCAAGAATACTTTCATCGGAGTATCAACATTCATACAAGGACTGAAATCTCAGCTTTCTTGAACTCCAGTTGCCGTTACGTTTTGTTTTGAATTTTCAAATATTTTTAATTCATTTACTCTATTTGGCCCCGAGTAGAGGAGCGAGCGGGGGTGCAAAATTGAGATACATATACAGGGTAGTTCAAAAGTAACTGGGTTTCATGAGCAAGCAAGAAAACCGGTTACTTTTGAGCCACCCTGCATATGGAGATTCTAAACAGCTCACTTCCCTGGGTCAATTTTATTTTAAGGACACATTAGCTTAAGACCATTTACTCTACCTTTCGAAAATAGCACTGGGCGGGTAGTAAATTGTGAGATATACATTTTCTATACAATCTAGTTTGGACAATCACATAAACGAATTCAATGCAGGATAGGTATCCCTTATTAACTCAACTATTGGAATATCAGGGTAGTTTCGACCCACACTACATGAAAAATGCCTCTCAATCTCATTTTTTTCGTGAAAACCCGGGTGTTCTTCCTTAGACGGTGGATAAAAGAAGGCTAATCGTTTAACACCGTAATATGAAAATCTGGAAAATCTTCAATCAAATGTATATCTCACTTTTTCCGGGTTGAAAATAGCTAGGACGACCAAAATTACCGCCGTCTAGTTTTATTCCTCTTTATAATGAGATCGCAAAACAATAAAAAGTTAGCAAGGTTTTTTACGCCTTACTCTGTTCAGGACGCCTGACCGTGGGTGACAATGACACGTCGGTCCAGATCTGGAACCCTCTTGGAATTGCTATCCCTAATTCGACCAACCAAACCGGAACTGGTTAGAATTCCATAAGCAATCCATGTACCACAAAGCAATGGTAGCTTTAGTAAATTTTTCATGAATCCTTCCTCAATAGAAATATTCAGGATCAGCGTCAAGAAGTTTCCGAAGGAGTGTAGTACTTATCTTGGTGATGGAATCAAGTGTCATCGACAGAATTGGAATGAAATCCCTTGGAACAAATTTGACATGAATACAAACAAATTGTAATGCAATTTTTTTTAATAATTTTGAAATAATGTTCGTTCTATAGTTCTATCGTAAGATTATATTGAACTTCAAGTAAATTAATTCTCTTCTGTGCTGTACGTGTACACTCAGGCATTTGAACAAAGTGATCAGGACGGATGTTCTTTACGGGCCAGATACCATGTCCAAAATTCCGTCTCTCGTAAAGCATTTGTGAGTATCCTGATTTTTGTAGAACAATTCACTAAATAAGTGACCAATGTGTGTGTTTCACGCATGTATGTATAGGTTTTTGGAAAATAACGCGATTCCCGTATTGGCGGATGGAAGCTTTTGTCATCTGAAATGTATGGTTAAGATACATTTGCAGAACAATACCATGAATTACATTGGAGCACAGGCTTTCTGTGAAATGAAGGCTTTGGTTTGGTTGTAAGTTTTTTTTTGAGAATAAAATTCTGATACGAATAGAATTAATTTTTTACCACACTTGAACATTTTACCTAATGTAATAGTTTATAAAAGTGTATATTAGTTTGGAGTGGTCTGCCGGCGCTCTATACTAAAAGGGTGTCCTTTTTTATTCCCAGGGACATGTCGAATAATAGACTGGAATTGAAAGCGTATAGATTTCGTGGAATGATTGGGCTGGAGGACCTGTAAGTTTCAAAAAACGTTAAATGTAGCATAATTAGACATGATATATTTTAAAAATGTATTTATGTAATTCAGATTTTTGCAGAACAACCAAATTAAGGAACTGAGTGATCATATGTTTCGGGAACTCCCAAATCTTCACATCTTGTACGTACAGTAGTTGTAGTGCATGTGAACTTTTGTGATTGACTACATATACGGAAACATGATTGGATTTTCTAAACAGGAATTTGAGGAACAATTCTATCCAGTATATTGGTGGACGGGCATTTCGATACAATTTGAAATTGACTGATTTGTAAATTATCATTATACTGAAATTCCTCACAAAAATACACATTACTTTAAATGATATGTATTCAATGTTTGGGTTTAATATGATCAAGGTATCTTTCCAACAACAAAATCACTCAATTTGAAGCCTTGACGTTTGTTGGACAAAAATGGCTTCAAAGATTGTGAGTGTGTCAGATTTAAAAAAAAACTGACTACAATTATTTTAATATTATTAAAAATATTTCAGGTACATCGGATTCAACCATTTTTCCCAGTTGCCAGAAAACATATTTTCTGACCTAGGGTCACTTCAGTCACTGTAAGTCAAACAAATGTGTACAAGAAATATTAAGATTTAGCAATTATACAATTGACTAAATTCTTATTTGAATTTAAGGGCCTTGGAAGATATTGAGGTTGACTCGACTGCTGTTGCGTTATTTCGCCAAACACCAAGGCTGGATTTTGTGTAAGAAATTAAAAAAAGGCATACTAACTAATGGGCTCTTCCATTTAATCGTTTATCGTCTTTTTCTCTTCGAAAAGTTACTTCAAGAAGTTCCAGTACTGCAGATATGTTCCGAAAGCATCTCGATGTTATCCTGTGTCCGACGGTAGGCCTACTACAACTACAATGAAAAAGGCGCCTCTCGAGTTGACGGGGATTTAAATCTATCAAATTTTGATCTTTAGGATTTTCTTCCCTCCAAGATCTATTGAATGGAAAACCTCTACGATTCGCTGTTTGGACGATCGCTGTATTGACGCTCATTGGAAACATTGCTATATTCATTACTAGGACTGGAACCCCGTGGTCAAGACATAAACGACCAACGATTCTAGACATCTTTGTGAACAATTTGGCTGGTTAGAAATTTATGTTGATGGTTGATTGTTGGTCTTGGCATTACAATTACTAACAAAACATTTTAATTTACAGCCGCAGATTTTCTTATGGGAATTTACTTGCTCACATTGGCTGTGAAGGATGTTCAATATCGAAATGCTTACAATGTTCATGCCTACGAGTGGAGTACATCCAACACTTGCACAGGAATCGGAATTTTGGCAATGATATCGTCTGAGGTTTGATTTTGACATAATGTGGCCAAGTTATAAAAATGTACATATTAAAATTATACTACACAGGCATCACTACTGATTTTGACTTTAATGTCACTGGAACGATACATTGTGATAAGTCGACCATTCGCACAAGAGTACCGGTTGAGCAAAACACAGGCGAGAATTGCTGTTGGAATCATTTGGATCTTTGTGACCGGTTTGGCTCTCGTCCCAGGTTAGTTTTTAGTCACATCATAAGAAATTATGACATAAATTGATGAGTAAGATTTGAGTCCACAATTTCCATTTCATGGTCATATTTAAACCAAAGAGTTTATACAAATAAATCGAATCGTCTAGCTTATCATCTATCAACAGTTACATTTTTTTTCGTAAGTTTTCAAGTGGGAAAAATATATGCAAAGGAATTCCAAACTACTGCGCTTCAATATAGCATTGTTACTTTCACAAATTATCAGCATTTTCATATAGCTACTGAAAATAGTACTTCAGCATAAGCCGAAATTTTACGAACATCTTTCAATCAGGTGACGAGAGACACGCAACTTTTTACTCGTAATTTATGTCACGAGATAAATCCGACTTATTCATAGGCGTCATTCTAATTAAGACGGCCAGAAAATTTGGTGACAAAATCAGTTTTTTTAAATGATGGAGAATATTGAGCAAGCCAATTAAATTACGATCGTTTCGTTTCTTAGTTTTTCAATGGAATGGAAAATCATCATACTTTGGAAGCTCTGGACTTTGTTTCCCAATGCACTTGGACGAGGACGATGAGAATTCCTTTGGATGGCAGTACACGGCATTCATTTTCATTGGATTGAATTCAATTTGGTTCGTTAAATATTTTTAAAATTAGAATTATTTCACAGACTGAGTTGAATTTGCATAAAATAATTCTAGCTTGGTCTTCATCACTGTGGCATACGTATCATTGTTTCTGGAAATACGGAAATCCAACGCAAGCTGCCCAGTGGCTGCCAATGATATGGAAATGGCGATCAGGTTATCCTTCACTGTTGGAACAGATTTTGTTTGCTGGGCTCCGATCATTGTTCTCAAACTCATGGTCTTGAATGGATATCCATTGCCAAGTATGTCAAGTCATCAATATTTCTACGATAGAAATTATTACGCTTAAATTGCGATGCTGATTTTATGATTTGTAATTTGTAGAAGAACTAATCTCATGGGTCCTCATCTTTGTCCTCCCATTGAATTCGGCCATCAATCCATTTCTCTACACTTTTTCAACTGGTGAAATTCGGGTCAAATTACTCCATTACTTCACGGTGACTACGAACAAAAGAGAGGAGAAAATGCATGAAATGACGCTTCCGGACTCAACTCACTTGTAATTTTATTGAGATTGCAATGTCGGAGCGGCCGCGGCCGCGTAAATGTTGTGATGAAAAAATTGATCAAATTACGCTTCTGGGCTTGGACTCGTCTCCATTGTGATTTTGCTAAAGTTGCAATGTTGTAGCGCCCGGTTAAATGTTGTAATGTAAAAATGTATGATGGAATCATGCACCATTTTGATGGTATTGAAAAAAATACGACATAATTTCGGTGTAATGGGTCTACGCTCGCCCTCGTCTTTAAATATGAGATGCAATCTCTCAATAGCTACGAAGTACCTTGAACAGTCGAACCTCTCGAAAAAAAATCATTGTAGCAATTTTATTTTGCACGCATTAGCCAAGTTTGAAATTTCCCAATGTATTTTCAAATAAATCGTGATAAAGAGGTTCGATTGTAATAAATGTAAAATGTAGTGATGCAGCTGAGCTGTACGTGTACGCACATAGTATTTAATTGTCGTTGTCTTGTGAGTCAATCACAAAGTGATTGAAGATAATTTTAACACCTTACGATTCGTAGATTGCATGCTTGATATAAAAATTCCCGAGTCAAATCGGATGTATTTTATCACATGTAAATGTATAAATTCATTCAATGTTGTTTGTGGTTTGATGTCGTTCTACTCCAATTACTGTTCTAATGTCAGCCGCCCAGGAATCTTGCGTGCGTGCGTGCAAGACTACTTATGTATTGAACTAAAATTGTGAGATATTTGTGATCATAAACCTACTATGAATTGATTCAAATAAACACCTGAGAAATACTGAGAATACGATTCAATTTTTTGTGACTGTGATGAATTTGATTTCATTTAATGCATACGTGGTGTCTACGATTCTTTCAAATTTTTGAGACTACTGTTGGACCTGAAATTATTTCGTAAAATTTTTGTAGTCAATTTGAAATTTTATTGGTTCAGTTGATTTAGCACAAATTAAACAGTTCTGTCTTTCATAACTACAGTGAATTTGTGTGGTGCAAGAATAAATCCAGGTTCAGCTTCAAGAGTTGGATTTGGATCTGTCGGATCTGGTAAAACTTCAAATTGTTGAAAAATGCTTGTCATAAATAAGAAAAATTCATCTCTGGCTAAAGTTTCTCCAATACAAGCACGCTTCCCCATTCCAAATGGAATTAGAGCTTCATGTTTGACAGACGCTTTCCCGTCTGCTGATAAAAATCGCTCTGGGCGAAAACTCTCTGGGTCTCCCCAAATCTTTGGATTATGATGAACAGAATAGAAATTTAGATTGACCATAGTATCCTTTGGAATAAAATATCCATGGAATTGCGTGTCTGCCATTGTATTGTGGAATAGTCCAAGGGGTGCAATGGATGACTTTCTCAAAACTTCGTACATGACTGCTTCTGTGTACGGCATACTGAAAAATTGGATTTTCTTATGAGAAAATTTCTACCGTTAGTATTGTAAAGAAAATATAAATTCTCACTTTGGTTTATCGGCCAAACAGGGCAGCCGACTTTTCCCTACCACTTCATCAATCTCAGCTTGAAGTTTCTTTTGGACATTTGGATTTTTCATCAAATAAAGAATAGACCAGGTCAAAGTTGTTGAAGTTGTCTCAGAACCGGCTCCATGCAAATCACCGATAACAGCCAATAAGGAATGTCCTGGAAAGAAAATGGGACTGCTTAATTAACACAGATTAATTAAGCAGAAATAAAACTTACGCCCAGCATCCTTGTAGAAACTTGAGTCAGCCTTGGTCGTTTTCTTAATTTCATTGAAGTAGACGTCAATAAAATCTCTGGGATTGTCTGGATCTGCTGGAAATTTCTCATGTTGTTCGATACTGTCTTTGAAGAATTTATTAAGGGATTCTGATGCCCTTACAAGGTTATCCCAACCAAATATTTTTGGAAACATTTCAGCTATTGTTGGAAAGAAAAGTGCAACTATGGAATCAGATATGTCGTTGAAGGATCTACGAAATAAATATGTATTGGTTAATATTTTGTTTCAATTAAAAAAATACACAGGAGAAAGTATTTTGTGTACGTACTTCATTGCAGTATCAAATAATTCATTCAATTCTGGGTCATCGTGACTGTAACGTGTACCAGTTAGAATCATCCATAAAGAGTTTAGTACTGCTAAGCTGAATTTCCGGTTCAATGACACTGGTTTTCCAACTTCTTTCCTCAACCAAATCAGGATATCCTGAACTTCATCAATAATTAAGGATTCCATTGATTTTTTACCAAAACCAAAGTCTCTCAGTTGTCTCAGGGTGAATCTGCGTTGTTCAAGCCATTCTTCACCATCTGAAGATAGAATACCTGTGGGCCAAATTAATGTGACATCGTTTCTCAAAAATCGCAAGGATTGTGACACTATTTCTTAAAAAAATTTCAATATGCGTTTATCCACCA
This sequence comes from Protaphorura tricampata, assembly GCA_034698835.1. Taxonomy (NCBI): domain Eukaryota; kingdom Metazoa; phylum Arthropoda; class Collembola; order Poduromorpha; family Onychiuridae; genus Protaphorura; species Protaphorura tricampata. The sequence goes on from JAQGCB010001628.1 coordinate 11,303, forward strand.
TTGTCAAATAAGAACTCTGAACATTTTTACCATGCTTTCCACCAGCTAAAATACTGAATGCTTTATTGTCCGGTCTTCCACTGAATACAGGGTCATTGAATATCTCTTTCATCATGTCCAGGTCATCGATGACCACACCTCTGAATATGAATTTAGTGAATAATAGGACCCACAATATTATTGTCTCACGAATTGATATCTTACCGTGATAACCCTAAATTTGCTGTGAAGATAGGACCATGACGTTTTGCTAATTCCATGTATGACAAATGAGCTTTAGTTCCAATGGATAAAGCATGTCCAAGAATTGGTACTCCCCATGGGCCTTCAATTGATGAATTATAGTTTTTATTTCTGTACAGTACAATTTCATATGCAAAATGTCTACGTACTCAAAAATTTGGTTCTCAATTACCTGGTGGATATTTTCTCCTAGGATCTTTCTTAAAAAATAAATAGTAAATTCCACCCAGAGCCAAAACAATAGCGATCGTCACACTTGAAATCATTTTTTTCAACTGTGGATTAATATGAGTTTTACCGGCTCAGATAAGCTCTTTGCATCTTAAGTGTGTGCATTGTGGTTGTATCAAAAACCACAAGTGTTTTATTTGTCCAAATACTACGAACTTACTTAGAGGTCACACCTACATAACATACACACTACTTGCAAACAGACAATCATTTTTTGTGTGCATAGTGTAGTGTATGTACATAATTGAATTGCCTACCGCCTGCCGTAGGCCAATTTAGTAAGCGAAATATGACATACGGTGAGTTTTTTATGCTAATGAAAAGCCCGTCCAATAGGTAAACATTTTTTTCGCAAGTTATATAATTTATAAGGCAAAAACTATGTATTACGTTTACGGGCTATGGTTATTTTCCACATTTCACACATCGATCCACAAGAGCACAATAAAATTAACAACAAAAATATTTTAGCTATCAAACGTTATCAATGTAAAAATAATCAAATTCCACTAATTAAATTAAAATTTTAAAAAATATGGAATTCTTGATTCATCCAGTTCTGTCTTTCATGATGACGGTAAATTTCTTGGGTGCTAGAAACATTCCAAATTCACCTTCAAGAGATGGATTAGGGGACGTTGGATCTGGTAAGACTTCAAATTGTTGAAAAATACTTGTCATGAATAAAAATATTTCATCCCTGGCTAAAGTTTCTCCAATACAAACACGTTTCCCTCCTCCAAATGGAATCAGAGCTTCATGTTTGATCGACTTCTTCCCGTCTGATGATAAAAATCTTTCAGGACGAAAATTCTCTGGATCTCCCCAAATCTTTGGATTATGATGAATCGAATAATGGTTAATATTGACCATGGTATCATTTGCAATAAAATATCCATGGAATACAGTGTCCGCCATTGTATTGTGAAAAACTCCAAGTGGGACAATTGAGGATTTTCTCAAGATTTCATACATCAATGCTTCCGTGTACGGCATTCTGAAAAATATTCATAACGTTTTCAATACAGGCACAGCATCCCATATTAGATTGAGAATATCAATGACTTAGCTACAAAAAATCACTCACTTAGATTTATCAGCCAAACAAGGTAATCGACTTCTCCCAATTACATCGTCAATTTCTGCCTGAAATTTCTTTTGGATCTCCGGGTACTTTAATAAATAGAGCATTGCCCAATTGAGTGTGGTTGAAGTTGTCTCTGAACCAGCTCCGTGTAAATTTCCAATTACCGCCAATAGTGAACGCCCTAAAAATCAATAAAAATATTTAGAAGTGTTTTATTAATTAGAGCTCCATTAGTGCGTGGTGCGTTTTCACTGCAAGTTACATACAAATAATCTTGCTGCCAATTGTTTATTTGACAGATGGACAACAATGAAAATATTTTTGACAAGTTGTGCAAAAGTGTGCTGAAATCTTGGGTGTTATGAAACTTACGACCGGTGTCTCCATAAAAAGTTGAACTCGGATTTGTCGTTTTTCGGATTTCATTGAAGTACACGTCGATGAAATCTCTAGGGTGATCAGGATCTGCCGGAAATCGTTCATGTTTTTCAATTGTATCTCTGAAGAATTTTAAGAGTCCGTCCGTAGCAGCGATTAATTTGTCCCAACCAACGAGTTTAGGAAAAGTTTCTGCAAGTTTTGGCATGAAAAGGGCAATTAAGGATGCCGATGAGGTGTTGAAGGCTCTATTAAAAATTTGCATTAGAAAATAATAGAAAAATCGTAGCGAATAATCTATCAATGATTACTTTGATGCGGTGTTTTGTGTCAGTGTTTTTACTTTAAATATACTAACTCGTGAGCTACAGTATTGTTGATAGAATGAATGTGCTGATGCAGCCTGAGTATGGGATATGACTGTCTGGGCCCTGAGTTATGCAGAGAAAGAAAGAACGAAATACATGTACAAAATAGTTGCTTTTGGTTGTGTGCTTTATTCGTAGTACAATGTAAGACGTAGGA
>JAQGCB010001629.1:0-13765 GCA_034698835.1 Protaphorura tricampata
CTCGAAGACGCTCGGATTCGCTATTTTCGTACATTTGCCAATCCTGTTTGGGTTTGCCGCAGTCTTCATACTTCTAATGCAAAAGGTGAGTGTATGAATTTGCAACACTACCACCGCAAAAAAATGAATTTAGTTAGAACTTCTGGATACTAAAGTTTTACAATTAGTGACGTATCAAAATACACTTCAATTGTATCTATTTAATTTGAACAGATGCCATCATTCTCATCATTGTCACAAGGAATCGTGAAGTAAGACATTGGCTGCTTTATAAGACAATCTGTAATTATCACGGATTTTATAGTCAGAATTTAATGGATTTTATAGTCAGAATTTAATGGATTTTATGTAATAATCAGGGTTCTCACTCTAATGATTGGAGAATTGGACTACGAAGGCTTATTCTACGGTGATGACAAGGACAACCTACTATTTGCTGGAATAGAAATGATTGCAGTTGCCATATTTGTGCTATTCGTTGCAGTCGTGGTTCTCAACTTTCTCATCGGTCTCGCAACGGATGATATTAAGGTATTACGGACTTTCCCTTAAAAATTTTCTGTTTTTAGTGCTGTGGGTTTAAAAATGTAATATAAAAATGAAGGGATTTCGAGAACGAGCTAAAATCTGGAAACTTTGTGCACAAATTGAACAAATTGTATTGTTGGAATCATTTTTGGACAATGGACTTCCACTTGGAAAGGACATGTTGAAGAAAATCATGCTAATGCCACCAAGAAAGAGTTTCAATCAGGAACTCAAGCAAATGTGAGATATTTAGATAACGCTTCATTTTGATCGAATATTAACTGTATTTTTATTTACAAAAATGTTACAGTCGGAGAGTGGAAATCTCAATTCCGGAACTTCCGAAGGAACTTCAGAAAGAAATACACAACCTCAACCTGAAAACACTCACTTCAAAATAAAGTTGCTGATTTCAAAATTCCAACGATCAAAATTATACTTCAATACTCTTGTACTCGATTCTCATGAACCTTTCCGCATATATGGAACGTATTTGTTTATTTAGTATGATGTAATTGCATGTAATAAATTGTGCCGTCATTGCCGTCCATTTTAGCATAATACCTCTCAAGTTGTACTAGAAAACACGAAAAGTAATTGTTTTATGAAGTATTCGAAATATTTGGTAAAAATTTGCATGTGTCAAATATTCAAATACCTGTGTACGTAGTTTTAGTTTTTGTTTAAGTTTTTAACATTTGTATGTTAGTTAATTGTATTATTTCAATTCCAAGTTTGTGGTCTCTCAAGATGACAATCACAATTTCTCAATGCAATGCAAGCCCAGTCGTTGCAATCTGTTTCAAGTATTTTCTTTTCACGTTTATGTTACATAAGAATATGTCAAACTCGAATAATATGGCCAGCAACATATGTTAACCAAGTTTGACCAAATGCTTATTCCTGAATTGTGATTTTTCAGCAAAACTGTTCAATAAATTGTTGTTTTAAACCAGAATCAATATCTTTGTACCTTCAATTAATAATAAACAGGGAGGAATATCTAGAAGACATAAGTTCATTATTTGTCACTCCAAATGACTATGCTTCGGACAATAATCCTTATAAATACGATCATAATATGAAACAACTCATCGTAGTAACGGGTAATCACTACTCGGCTTCGTTTAATCGAACCGTCATAACTCATAAGCCCTCGTCATTTTCCCTATCGATCTGTCCATCGGGGTATCGACACGGTGTGAATTTTCTGTAAAGAGTTCGGCCACAAAACCTGTATTGAGCTATCACCGCCATTACGCAAAATTAAACACTATTCTGGTTCAATATGACAAGCGAGAAATCTGAGATCACTTAAAAAATAAAATATCAATTTTATGGGTTACTATAGACAACACGTCCTCCAAATGCCCAAACAATATTTTATGAAATACAAAGTATCCATTCTAAATCGATTCAATCTTACAATCATTTCCTTCGATTTGTATAAGCTAACAAAATTTTTGGTCTGATTCTGTCAAAATCACACTCATTAGAAGTTCCCAAATTTTCTGTCTATTTTCTTGACTCTCAACGAGTCATCATGGGTAAGCCTGTCAAGAGGGGCCACAATGAAATTTCCAAGGATAAAAAATTGGCTGCTGAGACTAAGGACAAAAAATCGGCTGCTGAGACTGAGGTCAAAAAATCGCCCGCTCAGAATAAGAGTCGGACCCGATATGTTGCTCCTGCTCCATCCGGTAATTGTGCCGGTTGTAGCTCAACAAACTCCGACCAAATCTGTCCAAATGCTGTTGCCGCCTCTGTGGACCTCCAATTCGGATTTCAAGGAAATTCTTTCGGTTTTGGACTCCAGACCATGATGCAAGACCCATTCCTGACTGCTTTCACTGACATGACGCTTGAGAACTCTTTTGCCCCTAGTTGGCCATCCTCAACTTCTCGTGGTCCAATGTCCATGACTCTGACTCCAAATTGGGGATCTAACATCCCAAAAAATTTTCAAATGCCAAACATTTCTTACAATTTACTTGATCGTTCTACCCTTCCATCGGTCACTCCCAACGGACTTCTTCTGTCTTCTCCATATGACTCACAAAATCCTCATGGAATTAATTTCCCGACTTCATGGGACAATGCGGATTTGGTCAACAATCTTCTCACGGTTTGGCCAACTGGGCAAGAATTTGGGAGTCGAAGTGAATTTGAACGAGCCATGGAATCAGCAGTTTCATTCGGTCTACTCCCAACAGCGAACCAAAACGTGAGTGGTAACGTGGCCCCTGCCGTTACGACAAAATCTGACTACACAGTTGTCAATGATGGATTTTACTCAACCACCACGGAGGTAGGTTAATAAGGAAACATAGTTCAATGTGAGGGTGCGACCTCTCGGGCAGGTATGGTCTCGATATATTGTCGATAATATTATTTGTGTATTTTACAGAATGAGACGGACGAACCAGATGATGCAGCAGGGGTCGGAGTCGAACCCAGAGTCGTATCCGACTCGGAGGATGACAAGAATGCTTCTGATACTGAAGCGGATTCTGATGCTGATTCTGGGGCTGAAACCAAATCTCGCCGCAAGAGCCGTAAGAATGGCAGTAGAAGTCAAACCCGGAAGAGGAAAAATTGTGAAAGCGGAAAATGTCCTCTGAGTCGTAAGAACTTTCAGAATACTTTCTGGATTGGAGTGGATTTTTGTTTACAATAGAAATTCCGACTTTATTACAGGTGATGGTCGACGCCGGAAGCGAAGGTCAGGTTCAGCTTCTGCACGAAATCGTCGATCAAAATCTGCGAAACAATCAGGCGGTCGTCGTCGGGTGTCCCGTCGCTCCAAGTCTGCGAGACAAGCAAGCGGTCGTCGTCGAGTGTCCCGTCGCTCCAAGTCTGTCCAATCTCGCCGAAGACGTTCCAGCAAAAAAACTACTGGTGGAAAACGCAGAAGATCTCGAAGATAGACAATACATGTGACAAAATTTACTGATGTTCAGAACTTCGGCATTCACAATTTCGAATTATCCATTATTTTCCAAATTCGAATTATAATGTTACCGAGATTTCCAATGAATGCGTAAATAAAGTTTACCCACAATGACTCATCGAATTTGTAATTCAGAAAAGGTATTTTTATTTGTAGGAAATGATTACTTCTGTCAATTAGACAATTTTAAGAACAACCATCATGGAATGTCTTCGAAGGTCGATGACTAATTTGGACTTTCTGGTTGTGTGCAGATTGAAAAATTTCTTGGTAGTGAAATTGATAGTGTTAGTTTTCCGTTTTGTGGTGTCACTGATGCAATTGTGCAAAAACTAATTGATTCAGGAAAATCCGGTCCTTGTGAATGCGAAATAGATTTTACTTGAGTAAAACCAGAATAGCTAGTTATTAAGAATTTTTTCTTCAACTATGTCAACTGAACAGCACAGGGCGAGTCAGAATAACCATAACTACTTTGGACCCTAAGCTTGTTAACCCGACCACCCTTTGATGAATCAATGTGAGTTCACGAATAATTGTCCTTACAAATAATGCAGTTTACCGAGCTAGGAGAATTTGTGTTGACACACCCTGTACAAGTACACTATCCGTCTGAGATAAGGCCAACTTTGTGATACACAGATAAACAGCAAATTGTCACACTACTGTATCGTACATACCGGCAGTACCAAATAGATTGTGTTTACCTCACACAGTTTGTTAAATATTTATTTTCCATTTTTACATTTAATTTAAATTATGAATACTGAAGTTTCTTCAAGTGAAGACAGTGATGAAGAAGAGACAAGGTCAAGAATTCTTCCTCTGACAAAATTGCCCTCAACCCATTCACTTCACAGTCACAGATCATCAAAAGTTGACCTGGACGGAAACGGAACATCCCCTACAATTGTAATTTGTCCGTGCAATAAAACATGCATTCATTACATTGCTAGAACTGGAAATAGCAAAAAACTAAATCAAGTTATCTCAAACGGAGCAGACGTTTGGTTAGTGAGTGAACTCATTTTATTTAGGTCAAGCACACTTGGGTCAACTACAAATATACATTTGTAATTAAATTACAAAATTACAATTACTTGATTGTAATTGCAATTGTAATTAAACACTTTAGCAATTTAGCAAGTAATTTGTGATTTGTAATTGATTACATTCAATGTAATTGGCCCAAGTCTGAGGTCAAGTATTTTAGAATAAACTAATTATACCTATTACAGGTCCATCGATGATAATGGACGGACAGCATTGCATTGGGCTGCCAGTATTGGTAAAATTCATTTAAGTGTTAATGAATTTGATTACAGTCGGTGGATTTCTAAATTAGTCTGAATTTTGTAATATTTACAAAAACAAATCAAAAATTGTAATTTTTTACTTTTTCGCACAGGAAACAGAGAAAAGTCCCTTAATTGTGTCAAACTCATTTTGGACAAAGTTTATATTGCCGCTAAACTGGACGATTCTAATTTGGAAGATTATGTTAATATTCGAGATTATGAAGACAAAGCCACAGCCTTGTACATAGCGGCAAAGCATGAGAACAAAGAAGTTTGTGAATGTCTCATAAGGGCCTATTCAGATGTTACATCCAAGTTTGTTATTTATTGGGAAATCAGCCCAAAGATTTAGCTATTCTGCTATTTAAGTTAATTCTTTTCATACACTTTAGATCTAAATCTGGAAAAACTGCTTTGGAAATGATTTACAAACATATTCCAGAAGCACTGGTTTTCATGTTGGATTCTGCAATGGAAAGGAGTGGCTATTGCCACAATTCAAAAAACAAAGTGAATCTTTACACCAGGTATGAGTTAAGTCACGCTGTACTCTTTTCGCTTGTGATTAACGTAACTTCAATTAAAATGTTTCTGTTCTAACTGTTGGTAGAACTATTATCGGGCAAGTAAGCACAGATGGGAAACTCAAGTGCAGAGAAATGAGTATGCTGGCGAATATTCTGTACTCACCTTTAAAATCTCGTTCTATATTTTTAAAACACACACTGATCACGATATTTTTGTGGCTTCAATGGAAAAAGTATCAATTAATATTTTGGACTATTCGAATTATTAAGGTAAACCCTCACATCACATCACTACACTACTGTCATGATTTGGAGATTTTAACCTAACCCTCATTTTATGATCATATGTTTTGTATTTTCCACAGTCATTATGGTCACTTCTGTATTTCGTACTCATGGTTTACGTTTATCGTGAGAAGTGTCCGTACAATCCAGCGTCAGATAAGGTCTACAAGTTCTCTTGGTACAAATTCCAGTCGAACGAATTCTTGAACGAAACGACCGCAAGTCAGTCAGTTTGTCAATTTTTGAGCTGGTGATGAATTAAATTGTTATATTAATTAGTGTCAAACATATAATTTACACAGAAAATCTTTCTGAGTGCCAACTACCGTTTCTGCCGAGACTGACAAGTGGATTTCTAATTGTCGTTACATCATTGGTCCTCATATTTGAGATTTACCAAATTGTAGAGCGAATTCGTACTAAAAAACTTCAAAGAGCAAGACTTGTACGATTTTTCCTCAGAGTCAAATTACGTCACGTCCATAAGGTTTTACTCATGTTCTGTATTTATGCCTCATGTGAAGCTATTCTCAACTCTCATCTCATGGTTTTCTCGGACGAAATCTATTATATGATAGCTGCTGTAAGAATTCTTATTTCAGAATTCAGCTATTATGTGTAAAAATTAAAACAAGTTCCATTTCGATCATTTCCAGATTGGCGTGTTTCTATCTTGGATAGTTTTATTCCTGGAAATTGGAAATGTCCCACGATATCGTGTCCACATTGAGATGTTGACTACGGTGAGATACTATAGAAAATTTGATCCACCGTTCTGTCAAATAAGCTAAAGAGGTTTGTTGTGTTTTGTTCCCAGATTTTGAAAACCTTTGTGAGAGTGATGCTCACGTACATTTCAATTCTAATTGCTTTCGCAATGGTGTTCTGCATTTTACTTCCTGGGGTGAAATAGAACATAATACTTTTCGTGTAGTACTCAGATTTAAATACAGGGTGGCTCATAATGGTATAAGAATTCCATGCAGATTTCCTCCAACTCTTCTTTGCCTCAAGCGATTATCAAAATGCTAGTCGTAATGGCAGGAGAAACTGGGTACGACTCCGTATTTTATAATCCCGATGCTGTAATACTTTCACCCTCGTTTGAGCTCACAATCATATTTTACGGACTATGTATTGCCGTCGTAACAATTGTAATGCTCAACTATCTGATTGGGTTGACGGTTTGCGATATTCAAGTAAGTAAATGTCAAAAATGGTCCAATTAATAAAAACGTTGTATTGATTTGATCATCAAATTTCTAAAATCTTATCTTTAGAGTCTGAGGGAAGAAGCAGATGTTTGGAAATGCTCCGCAATGATTTCTCAAATTTTTATCCTCGAATCATTTTTGGACAAATTACCTGTTCGTCTCAGAAAAATTATAATGGAGAAAGGATTGCGAGACTCAAGTTGCTCAACCGAGCAACAAAATTCAGATTTGTAAGTTGCAATAATTGAGATTTTTGTAGATTTTTCTTTTAAGAATTTTGTGTAAATAATTTACAGTTGTACCGTCGATATTCGGAGGCTCCCGAAGGATGTACAAAGGGAAATTCGTAATTGGAATTTAAAACAAGCCTAGTGATCAAACTCCGACAAAAATTGTGCCAGCGTTTACTTCGGCTTAAATACCAGACCCATAATAAACTGGCCGTGCCATGACTGATAATAATTATTCATAAAATACATTTATTTCATAATCAATCAATTCATATTGGCATAAGTTAATACACATTGCATGAGTAAAGAAAGGGGTTACCCAATCGAGTCAAGTTCAAACATTAAATAGAAAACATATTCTTTGAGGTTAATTAAATAAGCGTGACACATAATAATCCGTACTACTCGCCCACAAAATTATAAAAATGATACAAAACATAATTCCTGTTCTGACTAATCCAAAATCCAATACATAACAAAGGGTTAATTCCACGTTACCCCTTAAAATGAGAACATAATTCCACATGCACTTAACTTCCTCATATTTTCCTACTTCCTGAATATTCCCAGTCTTCTGACTCGTCCTCCGTTTCTTATCTGATTGACATTTCTATTTCCTTCCTTCCCGTTGACAATCCTTGACTCATTTTCATTGTCAATGTCACTTCTGTCTATTCAATCTGTTGGCCCATCGGTCCTCTGACCTTTGCTCTCTTCAATATTTTCAGCCTTATTATCCTCTTCCTCATCATCAGTAAATGCGACGTCCACACCTGTAATACACACAAATACAGGCAAAATGAGTCAAGTGGGTTTTACGTAATTTTATTTTGGTTAAGCTTTAGTCATATGCAATAACATATTCTAATTACCCAGTACAATTTTAATTTTTAATTAGTACTACGTACTATTTCACCATAATAAATTCCCAAATGTATGTATTTTTAAAACTACTGACTCGGACTACATTGGAATTTCAAATCAAGTGCAACCGTATGTACTTCCTGTCATTTCAATGTCATTCTTCGACTCATCCACACAACATGCCACAAAATGTTTACATTGTAAATTGTTTGGTGAACATGTGTTGTACTTGTACCGAGCTATTCCATAGTTATGGTCTGGTCAATTGTTTTTTTGTACGTACATAGTTTACACTTCGAACAGATGCATTTTGTACACCAGTACACCCACATTAATATTAGGTCAATGTCATATCTGAGGCATAAATATGTAAACACAGCCGGCAACTTGCCAAATTTTCCAATCCGGAAAACACAAACTGTTCATAATCTCACATGTTTTGATTTCGCATAGTAATTACCTCAGCCGCAGACAACACGTAAAATTATTTTTACAAACGTCTTAATAGAGCTGAACAGGAAATGTAAATGTATAATGTATGCAGTAATTTGGGTTTTGACTTCGTGAGACAAAATATAGGTGTCATTAAACAGGAACTAACAGACCGGAAGAAAGTTTCTTCTGTATTAATAGAATTTTGGTGGATAAATTTTGCATTCCCTTCTGTATTTATTTTTAGAAACCCGAGTTTATGAGATACTTTTAGATCCAGACTTTCCAAGATTTGAATTATTGAACTAATTTGTATGTAACTTATATGATCTCGTCGAATTGTAAAAACTTACCAGAATCTTGACTAGGTTTTCTTGGAAAATTCGAGGCTTGTATATTCTCATTCTCTTCAACCTGAATTTCCTCCCCATCCATATCCGCTGGTGGGATTTCGGCGCTTTCACCCGGGGTGAAAGTCTTGAAATCCTCATTGCTCTCAGAATGTTGGGTAGTATTTTCATTAGAATTTGACCTTGAAGTCTCATCTTCTTTATTATTTCGTGGATGTGTTTGATCAATCGGAATTGGGAATGAAGATTCAATCTTTTCGATTATTTCATTGTTGTACAGTTGATCAGATCCCGAATTATTATGTAATGAGATTTTGTCTTCTTCATTAGCCAAACTGATTTCTCTTTTCAAAAATTGATTACTATCCGCAGAGGAAATACTTGCTTTCCTCCCATTCATGATATTTCTCGGACTAGCCGGGAATCCCTGGGGTCTGCGCCGAACTCTGAGAAACTTTAACAAGTGCACTCTAATCGTTCGATTCAGAAATCCATACAGAACAGGATTTGTTAGAGAAGCGAATGGGAATAAATGTTTGAAGGAAAAATAAAAGAGTGAGAAACCCTGGGATGGAAAGAATAGAGCCACAGAAAGTGGCAATTGGGTCAGGACGAGAGAGCTAATCAGGATCAGGATTGTTGAAACAGTTTTCCTTGGTGAGTTGTAATTTTGTTTCAGAAATGTTTTCCATCTTCTGGGTTTGACTGCTGGGACTGGAACTGGACATGTTGACTGGACATGGCCACCATGGTGTCCCTGATGAACATGAACATGGGCTAACCTAGTTTGAACATCTGTTCCACCAATCATTGCCGTCGTCGTCAATTTTTGCTGATGCTGATGATGATGTGAGTGCGAGTGTGACACAACGGGTAGTATCTTTCCCTCAACGCTCAAGTCATTTAATGGCACTCTGTGACACATACATTAGAAAAATAATACATTGTTAGTGAAGCAAAATATTACCGAGTTACGCGTACACGTGAGATAAGTAGCAGTGATAGGTTTCTCAATAACATTTTCAATGCATTTTCGTTGCCCTACTTTTTTTTTATTATTTACACTTCCGTCCTAGGAATATTACAGGCTACTGCAAGGGTGCTAATTTACATTTAACTTACACACAACATCTGTCAGAATATTTTACGGGGGCGCGAGTGGACTTCGGAACCTTTTAATAGAAATTGAACTCTTCAGTTTTCAAAGGTTATTTGTCGTAACTTTCATTCATGATGAATTATCAGGCTAAAAATATCACTTTCGTTATAAAAATCGGGTTCTGAAGGTTGTTCCATAAATCTCAGCGTTTTGTCAGGAAGTTTTCCAGAATATACTTTAGAAACTGTCTATGGTAAAAGGCTTGACTGGAATTTACGTTTGGAGTGAACAATAACACCTTTAGCTTTGGAAGGATGTATTTTTTTTTGTAGAATTTCATGATTACATTTATTTTGTATCACTGAACGTATTATTATGGAAAATCAACCGGTATCGGAAATTACCTGTTGGACGGACATGATATAAAATGATCCCTTAAAATTTCACTTCGAATAATTCCTAAACTATAGTTTACGTCTAACGTCTTAAAAATACAGTTTACATAACAATTAAGAGCATGCTTAGATTATGTAGGTTAATTTTTTTTGTACGCTTGAATTGTAGGGATAGAAATGGGTGAATATTTTGGAACCAGTCGAGTCGCGGACATATTACAGCGGATGATAATTTTTTCTGAATTTGAGATTTAAAAAAAGTTGGGGTTAAATACCTGAGAGGTGGTTGAGTGTGAGTATGTCTGCCAAGATTTGTCATCAGAACATATTGAAGGAGATTATTCGAGGATGAGAGTCTTTGGATATCTTTGACCGGAGGGCACGACGGTGAGTTTGAGAATTTGAACTGACACGGTAGTTGACCTTCGGCTTGACTAGAATATGCAGTAGACGGCCAGTCTGAAGATATACTTGAGACAGGGGACGTGAAGTGACCTATTTGAACTTTTTGGCACTTGGCTTTGGCAATCTACAAACAACCCAGAGAAAATTAATCAAAATATATAAGTATTTAGCATTTAATATTTAATAAGAATTCATACACATCATCCATTCAGTTTTCAACCTTCCCTTGGCGACATATTTTGACTATGTAGCAGCATTTCTATACACAGGTATTCCTTACAAAGCAAAACAGGCCAGAAAAATCAAGTTTCCATTGTCACTGTCACGTTTCTTCTTGTACTCATTATTAGTTCATTACTCATTTGGTATTGTGGATTCATATCATACATTAGTAGTAGTATCGATTGACTCATGGCATATATTTGCACTCTGATATAATTCTTCCTTTGAAACCTTGATGAAGGTGTAATTAAGAGTGTCATCACGCAAGAACCTCTTCACCCAACTTATACAAATATACGTACACGTGCTCGTCTGCGATATAATAATATGCAATTATGCCTTGAAAATGAAGAATTCCTAGGAAAGCAAAAGCATTCAGTGTAATATGTACATTTCATATTTTATTTCAAAAACTCCTGAGAAATAAATAATTATCGTGCCACTCCTTCTGAGGAAACATCTGATCTGACACGTTATCTCCTCTAATTCCTCAAACAGGAAAAACAGATGCAAAATTAAAAGATTGCAGTATTGCACTGCGTTGCGATGCATTTGTGCGTCCTTATCTGACCTGCCAAGATTATTTCTACATTAATTTCTGATATGACTCTTTAGGTCAAAGTGTCAAATAATTCGATTATTATGCCACGAGGAGAGGTCGTCGTTTTCGTCTGACCACGACATGACATGGTTGACATTCTTGACATTATCATCACGTCCTGTCCTGTCTTGTCCTCTCCTAACCCTTCATGTTACTCAAAGGTCATTCACAAATATTCGTATGCGTGAATTTTGTATGCACTTCCTTCCTTTAAAGTTTAGAATGAATGACTGTAAAGTGGACTCACAATATAAATGTGGAGGTAGCAGAGAATCATGACAGATAAGACGATGAATGTGACACAAGAGAACACAATGGCATAGTAAAGTCCAAGTCTTCCACTCGGCACAGCAAATGATCCATGTAATACTGTCCTGTCAAAGTCAAAATATTTAATGTAAATATAGGTTTTCTGAGAATTTTCAAACAAACATGACTAAGGAATTTAATTCAGAGTAAATTAGTTGTGGTGAATAATTAATGCGTCAAGACTCGGGTCTAAAATTTTAAAATACACAAGTGAATAAAAAAAGTGGTATCATTGTAATGTCATTGTGGGTCATTCCGATTTACTTTGACATGGGAAATTTGGCATCAAAATAGATTGTGTAACACTTACTGGTTCCCAGAAAAATATAAGGGTAATGGGATGGCAATAACTGGTAGTATCCAACTTATGAGTATTATGGCTGTACACCTGGGAGGTGTAACAATTGATTTGTACTTCATGGGGTGTGCGATGGTGATGTACCTGAGGAAAAGGAAAGAATGGGAAAATACGTAACATTAAAAATCTATTTTTACATTAATTTCTTATTCGATTTTTTAAATGAAAAATTGTGTCATTTTTTATTCTTGGATTTACCTTTCCACGCTAATGAGGGCAACATTGATGGACGTCCCAATGATTGCAGTCAAAGTAAGATAAAGGAGGAAATGACTCAAAACAAAGGTCAAGTAATTTTGGGGTTGTTCTAAATTTGTTTGGGGAATAGTTGAATGAACTTCATTAGACGTCAGAACGGAATCTTCGGGTTCAGTTATGCCAAAAAATTGTATGGCTGAGATCAGAAGAGTTAATGTTGAGACGAATAAATGAGACAAACATAGACTGAACACAAACCTGGGGAAAATGAGAAATATTAAATCATTAAATTAGCAGGTAAACAGAATGGTGGTAAATTAAGCTCTTGACACCTGGCTGAAATTATAACTTAATGCATACTTTAAAAATGTAGCTAGTTAGTTTATATCGGCCCGTCATTGTTTAAGCAGAGTGGAATAAATTAAGGTTTTCCATTCACTGGTCAAGATTACCGGAACGAAATGAAATTTTTCGTCCTAATCATTACACTACTATTGATTACTGGCAATGCATTGATTTTTATGGAGAATGTAAAATATATTCGGATGTAGAATCCATGACAAATTAGAATGATTTACAAATCTCGTACATAGTTAGTGAAGTGAAATTTTACCCGGAGACAAGTCTGTAATATTTGTGCATCATGTGGCTTATCCGGTCAGTTTAGATTTTACATGAAAACTGGCCACGAACTATCAGACTATGCATGTAATACATAATATTGTATGCGTTTTGGCATCCAAGATATGATTTCCTAACCATTCATTTCAAGTATACAATTTTTTCAGAGCAGCTAGCAGATTAAAATATCAGAAACTTTGAAAACAATACTTACTTGTTAGAAGGGCATCGAATGAGTGATTTCTTTGACAGGGTACATATTATAGCAACGTTGAATATCACAGACACAATTTGTAGAGTCACCGATACAGTTTCATACATTATTACTGAAATTCCACTTAGACCACTACTACCACTGCTTTCCATATCTCTGTCAAACAAACTTCACTTTCACTTTCGGGTTTTTAAAAAAACACGTGAGACAACAATTCCCAAAAAATATCCACGCACCGTACAACAGCACAAGTTCACAATGATTATTATCTAATCTGTCGTCCCGCTGTTCTCATCCAACAGCAATAACTTCCGAGTAAGCAAAGTAGAAACAAATGGAAGCAATGTCGACCCATTTTGAAAACTTTTTTTTTTTAAAAAGTATAGTTCGTCAATTTAAATTTTTTTCTAAGCTTAAAAATTCTGAATGCATAATCATCATCTCAGAAATCAGCTCTTCTAATAGTACTCGCAAAACAGACTTTTATCACAGCCCCGGCTACTCAAAAAATTACAACTCTTAATCTGCAATTGCAATTCACATTTTCCCATAAGACGAACAGTTAGTCAACTATTTCTTTTAAATATTTTTTTTCTCCAAAATAATTTTTAGTAATTTGTATACGATAAAATACAGCAATATTTCGAATGCCGACGAACGAACTA
>JAQGCB010001630.1:0-13764 GCA_034698835.1 Protaphorura tricampata
AGAGCGATTCGAAAGAGGGACGAACGAGCCAAACTTCAAGGGTGGGATTGTGACATGTGTCGGGAGGTAAAATTTTTGATAACTTTGTAATTGTCTTTTTTAAATAATTCGTTCGTTAACAACAGCTTATATTTTTTGGGTTTTAGTATTACGCGGCTTTGGAGTCCCAAATGTCGAAAGGGGAAATACAGGATATAAAAAATAAATGTTCTCGACATCGAGCGAAACACCCTGCCAATTTGGATGGTACTCCACCCAGTAAGAATATTATAATTCCCCAATTACATACTGGGGAAATATTTTATTAAAATGTCTAACGAATTAACAAGGTTAATGTTAATCAATTTATTATTCAGACTTTTGGGACTTGGACTTTCCGTCGACGGAAGAATGTATCGAGAAAGGCTTTATGGGGGAAGGACATCCATCTCCAAGTTTCTCGGACATATAATATTCACGCCAGTTCTCCAATTAGACAAGTACCAGACATTTTTTCAGAGTACGGACTAAAGACTGATTTTTTTTTCATTTCGATAAACTCGGTTTAGTTCGAACAAAGTGATTTCGACCAGGAAGTGTCAGCTGTGGCACAATAAAGAAATTACGTTTTCTTTCCTTGTGTTTTCAATTGTAATTGTATTGTTCGTTTCTTTTTCTGATTACAATTTAGTTATACTGCTCATGTTCACTGATCAGATCATAGACAAAATAAATCACAAGGAAACTAAGAAATATATCATGCCTGACTCATGACTGAATAGTGTTGGTATTAATTTAGGGCAGAGAAAACTCAATTGGTTCTGGTTGGATCATGGATCTGAATTATTCCAGTAGATTAGATTGATGATTGCACGACCAGTCTTAGCTTCAAAGGATAAACCTGGAGTATTCTGACAAAAATTCTTCAGAGAATTGTCTCCCGGACCAATATGTCCTGCAGTGATCTTACGAAGCCATGGTAAAGTCCGCAGAATTTGCAAATGAGTTACTTCGAAATAATTCCATCCAAAGCGTGGAAATAATTCTACCTCTTCCAAATTTGGCATTCGTTCGGCCATACATCGAATGAATAAATCTGTTGCGAATTTACCGGAAGTCTCAAAAATACTACACTTCCGTAAATCATGAAGTGATGGTAAAATTTCAACATTCAATAGTTCGTTTGTCTTCAATTCAAGGATACTCAAAAATTCAAGACCACCACCACTGTCTCCATATAGCCAGCGTATGTCGAACACACACATTTGACATCGAAAGATTTTCAAAGTTTTCTTGTGTAGGTCAAGAATATCTCCAACATTGAATTCCTTACAGGCTCGTACAGATGCTATGTGATTCGAAGGATATCCAACGCCGGATTCTATGTGACCAAACTTCTCTTGACTATGCGGTTGAGACTCTATTTCCAATTGAATCAATCCCCTCAACTCGATGCATAGCGTACTAGCTGAAATACATATAATTAGTCCATTGTTAAGAAAAACTGAATTACCTATACATAAAATTATCACCTAGATCAAAATAACTTGACACTCGCCATATAAACAATGGGTCTCATTATATTTTACGGTAAATTTCTTCAACTTAAGATCTTTGAATTGTGAAAAATTGTCATAGCTCCGGATATGACGTGGGCAAGGACGACCCATCAACATCGCAAGCTTCAATTCTCGCAGACATTCTTTGTTCTTCAAAATAAAGTCAAAAATATTGTTCCATGGTACTTCATAATTAAAAATAAGTCGCTCATTGCAAATGTTGATCGTAAAACTTTTCAAGGTTGTGACTTTCAATGATTTGAAGATTTGAATGGTTGCTTGGAAGTGGTAAAAATGACTACTGATTCTGGATCCAAACTAAAGAAATATAATCAATCAGGTTGAATTTCATAATAACACGTACGTAAGTGTTATATAGCTTGTCAATAATTACTTTTGGACTGATTAATTTATATATATTGTACCGTGACGGATAAGGAGGACAGAGATGACCATTCACTGTTCCGCAAAACAACAGACAAATCCCCAGGTTTAACGCCCGTGAGTGACACATTTTGTATCCGAAGTCGTTTGATTCCATTGGAATAGAGTCGTAAAATATTCAGAATATTTGGAGCAAAATTCCCATGCCCAATCACGCATTCATCAACCTGGTGAATTGAGTCTTGTAAGGAAGACATTGAAATGATTCTTTTCAAATTACGAACAGTCAAAATCTCAGCGTGACCAGGATGACAAGATAGTATGTCAGCTTTGGTCCAATCGGTCAATACGACTAGACGTTTTAGCCTCTCCTTAATAACAGTATGCCAATGAGAACAAACGAAACGAGCTTTCTTTTTGTCCCTGAAGGGGAGAAACCCGAAAATCTTCCATTTCAGCTGTGAGTACAGAAAATAAATACAATATAAAAATACGTTCATTTAGCAATTTCGAAATTTCAGAACAAAATTTTATGTACTCGCACCTCAACTGGAAGTATTCCGAAGGGTGAATCTTCCTCTGCCCACATTTTAGAATTTTCAATTATAGAATTTAGAATAACATTTCAATCAAGATCTGTCGAATTTGAATTTATGGAACTTTGAATCAGAGAGCCTTTCTTGAAACGGCTATAACAAACGAATTGTGACTTTGTGTTTCTTCGACAACATGTATAAAAATAGCGGACCAGAAAAAGCAAGGATCGAATCTTTTTAAAAAAAACGTTCGTAAATCTCTCATAGTCAGAAATACTTTTGACTTTAAAGGCAGATTTTATTTTAATTCTCTCGTAATGATATTTCAAATTGACATTATAAGCAAAATACGCGAACAGTACAATTTTGATTCACTCCTAGAATTAGTCAAACATTCGAACGATACAAATACCGACAAAGCCAAGAATGAGAGGAATAAGATTTTTTTTATATGTTTATGTTTCTCACATTAATTTCTGTCTACAGAACTTACAGTTACATTTACAGTAAGTAAATTTTTTATTTTGTTGGAAGTGGTGGTGCAGAAGGGAGAGATGGTGGTTTGAGTGGTTCAAAATCAGAATCAGATCCACAAATTCGACTACTCCATGGACTAGTACCCGGACGTAGGCGACATTTCAGACCTTCTTTGCATTCATCGTCAGATCCACACCTACTCCCTGCAGCTGAAGTCTTCGGTTCAATACACATTCGATCTCGAGAACAAAGGAGACCTCGCTTACAATTTTTCTTGGACTCGCATGCCTCATTGACATCCGAAATTGGATGAGAAGGGTCCAGACAAGTTCCATCGACACAACTGATCCCAGCGCCATGACACTCAATCTCTATTCCGTCCTTCTTCCCACAAGGTCCAAATTTCCCAACAGAACATTTCTTGTCTCCATCATAATTGCGAATATCCCAAGAAGTACCCCTGGCGTCTGCAACATAAATTTTCCGACAAGAACACTTATCTTCCGCATGATTACATTCCAGCCTCAAATCTTCAGAAAATTGACATCCGTCCGAACATTTCTTATTGAAAAGAAATGGGCCAGATTTTGCTGCTGATTTTTCAGGATTGGCGGGATCACGGCATTGATCTTCCACACATTTAAACCCGTCCAAACAGTCTACTTCCAATGTCGAGTTCGGTTTTTTTCCACACGGACCAAATTTTGACATTCGACATTTCCCATCCTTAAAAAGTAAATGATGGTCGGACCTGATTGTATTTTGACACTTGCACTGGTAAATATTGTACCAACAAGCTAATTGTAGGCCTCTGCTTGTATCGTCAAAAATGTAACAGTCTGAAGCCTCATTACAGGAAGAACCCGGGAGGAAACCGTCGTTATCATCGCTAGCCGAAATCTGATTCACAACAGACACAAGAATTATCACAGTAAAATGTAGCAGGAGTTGCATGTTGAAAGAAATGAACTAAAAGCTTACGGAGGTAATTCTGTGAGGTGGCTGAGTAGTGTGAAACCAGAAGTCACAGTTTTATCATCAATTTTAACGACTTGGCTGCACTTTAGGGAACATGAAATTTTGATCAGAAAACCTCATGTGTACATTTGTCTTGGAGTGTTAGTATTTAGTGACTTTGCGCATTGGGGTGGTAATTACTTGAAAGAACAGATGGACATAAATGTTTTGTACATGTGCAAATACAGTGTGGCCCATAAACACGCTCTCAGAATTGAATACAGTTTTTAGGATTATTATGTTGGAGTTAGTACGTGTTAAGGCAGTGTGGAATTTTAAGAAATGTGAATCTTGAAGTATATTTGTTGCATGCGTTTTGTGCATTTACCTCTAATAATTTATAAGAATTCAGGGGGGAGAAATTATTTAAATTGAATTTTATTTTTTATTTTTTAATTCAGTGTTGACGAACATTTCATACCAACATAGTTTCGCTACAATTTAGTTCAATGTTTCATTTTTTTAAACAGTCATACTACAATTTGCGATTATTGCATTTCCGAACTGCACTACTTATTTTAATGAGCTATCTGAAAATATTTTTATCGTTTCAATTTTGAACTTTTAACGTATGAGGGGTGTCAACAAAATAAAAAAGAATATGGTTGGTATTATTGGTCGTTATCCACAAATGCGGTTTGGAAATCTCGGACTTGATCCCGGGCCCCGGACACACTTCAGACCTTCCTGACATTCTTCATCAGATCCACACCGACTTCCTGCAGCCGAAGACTTTGGTTGAATACAAGTTCGATCTCGAGAACAAAGAAGTCCTTCTTTGCAATTATTCTCTGACTGGCATGCCTCGTTGACCTCAGAGAGTGGATGAGAAGGGTCCAGACAAGTTCCATCGACACAACTGATTCCAGTGCCATGACACTCAATCTCTATTCCGTTCTTCTTTCCACAAGGTCCAAATTTTCCAACAGAACATTTCTTGTCTCCATCATAACTACGAATATCCCATAAAGTACCTCTGGCATCCGCCATACGCTCTTTCTTACAAATGCACTTGTTTTCATTACGACCACATTCCAATCGTAATTCATATGAAAATCGACAACCGTCTGAACAATCTGTATCAAATACAAAAGGGTTATTGCCACCGCCAGAAATCTTGGTAGCAATGGACACCAGAGTTACAACAGACAAGATTAAAATGTTCATGTTGGGGAAACTAAATTCGCAGACAGGGCAGTTGATGATTATGAAACCAGGAGTCACAGTGTTCTGAATAATTTAAATGACTACGCAATAGAAGAAATGTTAAGTATCAGCATATTATGGTTAATACTAAATGACGCTATTAAGGATTGATTTAACAGTGGTAATTGTGAGAGACAGATTGCGGTAACTATTGCAATTAATTCTCAATTGATCCTAATAAGAGACGCCAAGCCTTAATGTACTTGAGAACTTGAGTCTGCGTGCAGTTACTGAATTCAGAAACGTACAACAGTTACATTAATCTACCTCGCAGTAAACAGTACGAATTTCAATAAAAATAATCAAAAATACTATATGTTCTCTTTTAGTTTGAGTGAAACTGAACTACACGTCAAATCTTATGGACTACCCTGTACTGGAACGAAGTGTTGATGAATGCATAGTTTGCCTTATTCTTATTCCGTATTCTTACACTAAAGTACTTCTTCTCTTAAAAGTAAGAAAACGAGGGGTATGAATAATCTGGCAATTAAGAATTTTTCACAATAACAAGTACAAAGATTGGCTATAGGAAAGACAACAATGTGAGAGAACGTTTATTTGCATTTCTTCAGATTTATGATCCAGTAATCTCGTGCCACAAGGTCCTCTCAATGTCAAGGCCAAAACAAACTGTCGTTGAAGTCTGCTTCCTTCACATCTTTACAGCTCCAAGAAACACACGTCAACAAACTCAAACTAAACTACTAGGAATTGTAATAAAGTTGTTGTGTCAATTTAATACATAAATTAAATCTCAGATTTTTATTCATTTGTGGACTAGACAATACTAGCATAACCTGAAATTTATAAATGCTACAAAAATATACGTCCAATGCCTATGCTTCTAGTAAAAATTACATGTATTTTTTTAAAGCTTCTGTCCAGTTACTCTCATATTAAAAGTCCCATCAATTAAACTGTGGTTTTTGGGTATCTCTGTTTAGATACGTAATAGCTCACGAAATTTAAATTCATTACAAGAGTGAATTGTATTGACCATGAGAGATATTTAAATTTAGGTAATTGCATGTAAATAAGAGTTACAAATGTAATTAAATTTCCAATCTACTAATACTCTGAAATTAAATTAGCCTCAATTCTTTTTAACCCTGGTCTGTCATTGACTGTAATGAGATTGTATTCCTATACACATTCCACATAGCATAATGTTGAGTTCTGGCACCGGACTAAATGATGGAGTTTCGTTAACCATTATGGTTGAGAGTTAAAGTTTAGTAAGTGACATATTTGTTACAAAACAGAGACTCGACTTACGTCCCCAGATCTAAATCAACAATGTATCAACAAGAAAACCTAATGAATTAATCCATTAAGAATTTGTGGAACATTAACAATGGCAAATTGCAGATTTTGTACTCAGTTCATAGTAAAAATCGAGGACTTTATTGAAATTCAAGTAGGAGGTCAAATGATAACTAAAAATTCAGATCAAACTATCTATTTCTTCAACATAGATGGTAAAAGTTGGCCGAAGCTAATTGTGAAGTAGAATGAGAAAGTAACAACGTATTATATTAGTCTGACCAAGTATTGGAATGATCAATAGTGATGACAGCGCAATCGAATTGTTTTTCTTCAAGTACAGGGATAGGATCTCGAACCTCATGTTGAAAAGTTAAGCCCGGAGTAAAATCACAAAAATATTCCAGCAAAACTATTTCAGAAATCTTCCCAATGGTCATCTTCCGAAGTTTTGATAAAGTCTTGATGAATTTAATATGTTGAATGTTAAAGAAAAATTCTCCCAACACAATTAATTCCAACTCTTCTAAGTTCAGCATTCGATGGACAATGCAACAAATCAAATTGTACACGTAATTGTTGATTTGAGTTGTTTTGTACTTCACAATCTCAGTTGTAATCACTAATTTTGTCAAGGCTGGGAGAAATGTGGCTGGAATGAATTGTAGATACCAAGTCTTCACATGAAGTGTTTCTAGTTTGTCCATATTCACCAACCATCGTAATTTAAACTCATCTGATTCACAGGTCAATTTTTTTAAAGTACTTGCGTTTGATCGTATAATATTTTCAAGGAAGAGATCAGCCGATGGAAATTCGTAGGCTTTCCCACATTTTGAGTCATCTTTACGAGGAATTCGGAGTGGCCCCTTTATTTCAAGTTGTTGTAATCCTTCCAATCGAACACATATGTAGTTTCCTAAAATGAGTATAGAAGTATGGCCTTATTTATTCAACATACAACAACAACAACAACCTAACTGAGTCAGTGATTTGAGAGACCCCTTATACAATAAAATTATAACGTAAAATCTTTTAAACTTGCCAAAACATTTGTGACACTCATCATAGTCAATGCAGAATCTTTTCAGGCGAAGATTACGGAATTTCTGGAATAATTCATTCAGTAATGGAGGACGTGATGCTTGTGGTTTTCCGAATAAGTCCAAACTTTAATTGTTGAAGTGTTCGCTGGTGTATCAAAATAAAGCGAAAAATATCCTGCCATGGTTTTCCAACAAAACATCCTTTTGTGAAGTTAATTGATACTTGTCTTAACGTTTTGACTTTCAACGATTTGAGTAATTCAATGAGTGCCTGAGCATGTTTCTTGTAGTCAACCGAATACCTTGTGGTCACTCCGGTCGGCCCAATCTAAATAAAAATTTAAGGAATATTAAGGTGGCCTGATAAAATTGGATCGGTCGAAAGTGATCCGGGATTATTCTTACAGTAATTGAAAGTGAAGACAGGTGTGACCATTTCAGAGAGTACAAGAAACCGGATAACGTTGGCCTATTGACATTGGAGAGTGACATATTTTCGATAGTTAGATTTTTTATCTCTGGAGAAAAATGATGCAAAAATTTGAAGACGTTTTCGGCACAACTCCCTCTTCCAAGTATAAATTCGTCAACCAGTAGTGGAATTGGTTGTTTTTTGGGTGATATTCCAATAGTTTTGGTCAATGTATGCGGAGGAAGAGAGCCTAATTGATAGCCACAACCGTGTAGACAAGATTCCGTTTGATTTGCGAATATAGCTTTAACTTTGAGCTTGGCATTAATGATTGAGCACCAAGGACGACAAACAAGACGTAGTTTTTTTCTCTCCGTCAAATTTAGAAAATTAAAAATCTTCCATTTGATCTGAAATCAGATAAATATTTTAGACCCAAAATACCCGACTCGGATAAATATTCATTGAATTGCCGTTACCTCGACAGGGAGAATACCTATGGGAACTTGACTCTCCACCGACATTTCTAATTTTGATTCGTAACGTTTTCGTAGAGTTTAAATTGTGGCCATAAGTTTTTGATCGTTTTATAAATAATTTGGAATTTATTGAGCTAAAATTAATTTGGAAGAGAAATGAAAATTAATTTGGAAAAGAAAAGCTTTTAACATTTTTCAATGTATGGAGTTCATTTTGTTTAGAATTACCAAATCAAACTACGATTTTCTTTTTCTAATGTTATTCTATGGGAACACGAAAAATTTTACGATGCAGAGAATGTAGTGTTAAGGATTGCCTGCCTCCACATGTGTTATAAATAGGCATGGGCACATGCACGTAATGTTAATATATAGGAAAACTAATCAATCCACCGCTTAGTTTAACGTTCGTAGGTGTACATTCTGTTTCGGAAGAGACATAGGCCAGTTACTTTACGAATGCAATTAAGTACAAATTAAAAGACTAAGCGTTGAAAGTAATTCAATTACAATGTAAAATTACATTGAAATTTTTGAAATTACAATTTCAAATATTACTACTGTGTATTCCAGCAGTAAAAATACTTATTTTCCTTGATTAATTGTGAAAAAAAGTCAATTACAAATTACAATTTCAGACGTCTAACAAGGGAACGATACCAAGTGTTGGTCGAGTTGAGAAGATTTAATTTCTCAGATCAAAAATTTTGCACAAGACCATTATTTTGGTTGGTCTTCAAGGTAGTATCGGTGCGGACACTCAACTCGACCAACACTTGGTATCGTTCCCTTGCAAGTAATTAATTACAATTACAAATTACAACCAAATTCATGACGTAATTGATTTCAATTACAATTATATAAATGTAATTGTAATTTTGTAATTTAACTCCAAATGTAACTGTAATTGATCGAATCGGCTTAACTATAACTACACCTTACAGTGTTGAAGGTAAATAATTATGTAATTGCAATATTACAAAACTCCAACAATTTACACCTAACAGTACAGAGCTAAGTGCTTTGAATTTAATGTACAATTTTCTCTGAATCAGGGCAATTATAACGATAATAATGTCAATAAAAAAGAGTATTAATTATACAAACACTGCTGTGTGTGACCTGAATTTCGCAATCGACTCTTCTCATTGTCTGACGAGAAATCAATTGAACAATCCGTCCATTCATCTCACAAGGTTATTTGTCTGGATAACACAGATTTTTATGTCGTTTGGATGGGATGGGGGTGTGCCTCTGGATTCGCAATCGCCATTCGTATTCACAAATTGAGAGATTTACAGGGTGAGCTACAACTTTTATAAGAAGAATTTGACGCGTTTTGCACACAGTTAGGTTAGAAGATTAGTGTATGACTGTAGCGGCAAACAATTTCGAAAAACCGTGCGCCACCCTGTACGAGCTACAATTTATTATTCTAACGTTAATATCAACTCAAATATGCTGAAAGTTGGATACGTTGGGCATTTTCAGCTCTTTGAAATCAAAACACACTCTGCAGAAAATTAATCAAAAAGCAATACCAATTTTTTATTTATAAAAAAATCTTTCGTATACTCGTACCTTGAGAACATTTGGAAATTATAGTTCGTGTAATATCTTAAGTCACGTGATTGACAAATCTAATTCAAATGTTCATAGCAATTAACACACGACTACTTCGTACTTTTAAAATATTATAATTTAAATAATCTTGATAATGGAACAGGGGGTTTCATAGTTGGGTGTCCGTGTGGTCGGACTGTTGACGGTTTCGTGGTCGTGGTCGTGCTGCTCGTGCTCATTGAACTTTGGTCCTGTGGTTTTGCCGGTTTTGGTGGTCGTTGCATTGGGAAACCTGAGGGGGGTTTTTGGGTCACGGCCACTGGGCGTGGTGTTGTTGTTGTAGTTGACGTAGTTGTTGTAGTTGTTGTAGTAGTAGTTTTTGCTGTCGTTGTTGTCGGCACTGTTGCAGCGGTCGATGACGGCGGTTTCTGTTGAGGCATTGAAGGAGGTCGTTTTGTGGGAGTGGCAGGTTTGGGGGTCGTTGCCCCAGGTTTTTGTGGTTTCGTTGGAGGTTTGGTCGGAGATGTCGTCGGTTTTGGTGCAACAGTTGTTGATTTTGGCGCAGCAGTTGTAGGTTTTGGTGTAACAGTTACCGGTTTTGGTGTGACCGTTACAGGCGAACTTGTTGTAACAGCGTCTGTTGCGGTAGACGGTTCTGAAGCAGTTGGCTTCATTTCCTCCGGAATTGAATGTGTGGGAGGTCGTGGAACGACAGGTGGAAAACTTCCAATTGTAATGTCGGAACAAGTACGGAATATTTCTTGATCTCCAGCCCCAACTTCTCCAGTCTCGTTCGTTATAAAATTCCATCTGTTGGCTGCATTTTAATGTAATAAAAAACAACGTTAATTAAAATTACATGCATGATTTCGAGCTACCCATTACGATACAAGAAAGCTGTGTGTAACTCAATTCCCTTTCAATTTTATCATTTACTGATTTTTTTTAAAGAATCTCCTACATTTTCACAAGTTTCATTAAAGTTTTAAATTGATTTTGTAATTAAATTGTAAAGTCTTAAGAAAAGGTAAGAAAGTTGCAAACAGATTTCAAAATTATTCCAGAATTTATATGAAAACTAACCCCATTTCACAATAATTTTAATTTGTTTCGTCCAAAATTGTAAAATGTTAAGCAGAACGACCCAACTTCACCGAAATTCATACTTTCAGACTTCTCTTATAGAAAAATTTTCACTATTTTAAAAAAATTGTAAAAAAAAATTAATTTACCCGTCCGATAATGCCACCTCAGTGAACACTGTTTACATTTCAAATCCTTCGGTAGCTGTAGCGTTGTATTATAAAACCCAGTGTTATTCCTTGGAACCATGTATTTAGTTCCAGAACCATCAGCCAAAAATAGTGGGTATTTCTGGAAACATTCCTCATCCTCTGGATAAGTCAGAGGACAAAGGTTGAACTCAAAATGACCCAAATGATTCGCGGTGAGCTCAACTGAGACTTGGATAACCTAGTCAAATGTGAAGTAATGAGATTTGGGACTATTTTCGATTTTGAATATTTTATTAAAAAATTCTGTACTAAAAATTGTCAATTAGCAACGTTGTAATTGAAATACTACGTTAGATCTTTTAAAACTCCCTACAAAATGCATTTCTCACCATTCTTTTCAGACACTTACCTGTCCAGGTGAATAAGTCCTTCCAATAATTGCACGTCCAAACCTCCCACCATCCTCATTTTCTCTGGGTCGTTTTTCATTCCAAGCATCTCCACAAGGCCCACATTTCCCACCGTTCTGTTCATATTGAACACCGATTCCACCACACCAAATTTGATTGTCATCATAATTTGGTTCAGGGAAAGTATTTTTATATTCTGGTAATCTCCACAAAGAAGAGCGATTCGGTGGTTCCATGACTCTCCCGTGCCCACTCACATAATTTATGGTCACAATTATCACGAGTAAAATTTTGAGCAGTAGCGTCGTGGTCGCCATTTTTTTTCGGGAATTGAGAATAAATTGTATCAATCCTTGTTTTTTGGGAGTATGGAGAAAATGAACTGAATGAAACCTAGTAACCCAATTCCGTCCTATTTATATCAAATTGATTTATTACAAAATCAGAATTCCCAATGTCAATGAAGTAATAATAATATTGATTGAACTTGAGACTGAGTGTAATTACTTTGTGTATTTATGCACACGACCTAAATTAGCCAATTAATTATTCTGGAGTAGAGTACCAGAGACTAGAAAAAGTAAGTACTGTGGAAATATTCCTCACCTTCTGAACGTTATACAACAAATGCGGATCCAACTCAAAAGCCTTTACAACCCGCTTTTGGGGCAAATGCACTTTTGCGAAAAATTAATGTGTCATGCAAAAGTTTTGGGATTTTTTTCGCAAGAAAATGTATACCTATTACATTTTAGGTACATTCTGAGGAAAATTTTCATGGTATACTTATGATGATTGATTGCGAGATCATTGCACCCGTGATCAAATTGTTCCATCATTATTTTTTTTGCAAAAGATACTGTAAACAGAACAGCGGTACAGGGTGGTCCATATTATGTCGTTGTGTATGTAAGATTACTGGGGCTAATTTGTACATCTCACGCTTTCAAGAACTCATACACAGCTAGGGAGGAAAATAAAAATGCTGTGCTCCGTAATGACTATGAATCACCCTGTAACGAATTCTGCACTGCATCTTCGCACAGAAGACTTGAATAATGGAACTGGGTAGAATTTTTGCAATGCTTAAATGGAAGCAACAACGTTGTGTGCAAAAAGCTTTCCCTACCACAACAGCCAAACATTATGTGCCGTACTACATATTGTTATTATCCTCATTCCATATGGGCCATCACAATGTAAAGTTAAAATGGAAATGCATGTCGTGCTGAAGTTGAGTGCAAATTGCAAAATTATAGGAAAGTGTCTTTGAACTTCATAGTAAAAAATCAGCAAAAACAATTTGAATGAATTTAAGTTAGCTTAAACAAGTGCAATGGCCCGAAACATCGTAGTAATCGTGCGAGCGGTTTCCGGTAAACCACGACGGTGTGTGTTGTAATTTGCAATTTTGCAAAACGTCTCATGTGTATCGTGGGAATTCCTTGAGGAAGGACACGAATGATTTATATTGAACCAAGAACTATACACAAACATCACATGCAATGAACGGACGACTTAAACTCTATACAGATGCATCCATACATGTAGAAATTGTTTTAGTCATAAATTATTTGGTCGAATATGTTCTGCAGTACTTGACCTCAAATTTTAATGCAGCTTTTTGCATTAAAATTTTCAAACAAATACTCGATTATTATTGTGACAAAATGATGAACTTGGGCGAAAATGTACAAATATTGCGTCGTTACTTTTTCATACACAGTCTAATTTATTCAAGGTCCTCGGATTGATTGATTAATTAGTTAATGGAAGTTAAGTAACATGTAATTTCCTGAATAGACAGGAAATGAATTCGAAAAATTCCAGGACACCCTTCAAAAAGGAATCAAAGCAAAGGACCATGAAATTATAATAAGAATAAATAGTACATATGAAAGAGCGCGAGGTGCGGATATCGTTGACTCATGTTTCCAGTAATTAATCATTAATTAGATAATTCGTAGTCCAACACCTCAGGTACAAAAAGGTTAAGGCCTTTGTTTTGAGCAAGAAACTAAAGGGAAACGTTATTTTTCAAGGTAGTAATAAAAAAGAGAGAATATTAATTGTCATTAATTGTAATATTTTAATTTGACAAATAAAGAACGTACGCTTTGTCAAAAAAATTGTTAGTGGTTTATTTATCTAATGGGATTTTCATTTATTTATTTGAGGAATTTTATTTCAGATCG
>JAQGCB010001631.1:0-13763 GCA_034698835.1 Protaphorura tricampata
TTATTATTCAAAATAATTAGAGACCCGACCCGAATGAACGTGCCGGTACCAGTCAGCAGTGCAGCAGCATTGGCTCAAAAGAATACATGGATACATTTTATTATAAAGAAATATGGATGATTGCGTGGTGTCTGCTGGTCATGGCTTGGAATTTTTTTAAATTATTTACTAAGCTGAATTGTTAATGCAATTACCTCCTTCGGTGTTTGTTGACGCTGTATTATTGTGTTAAGTATTAAGAAAGTTTTATACCCAGTCTGGTGGCATTCTGGGGGCGGAAAGAATTGGCACAAAATGGAAAAAATTCGATATTAAAAATTAATTTGTGGTTATATTGTATTTTTATACCGTTTTAATTTAGTGCACGCCCTGCACCTGTGAGTTTCCAACGAAGAGACTTACGGGAATGAAAACTTGTAAATTTTTTAAAATCAGAAGTTTTGCCTTCTGCCACCCGAAACCGGTCCACTAATATTCCTCGCTTTTTTAACATATTTTCAACCTCGAACTCTAGTCGTATTGAGCGGAGTAGTTGCAAATATTTAAAATTTTATTTTAACACAATTCAACTGTTCATTAAAAAAAGTTCCGGCTCCATCGATCCATTGTACCAATTTGCGTTGCTCCTAGCTTTAGATGAGTTCACCATACACCATTCTGTTCGGACATGTTGTACCGCATAAATTAATCGTGTGTATTTTATTCCTATGCAAAAAAAATATGCTCTATTCCGACTGCTGTATAAAAACTGTACGATCTTAGAGAATTATGAGAATAATCATTATCTTTGACTCAAAATGTCAAAGCTCCGTGTACAAGCCTGAACCATTTTGTAATGTAATCAAACCCTGGAATCTACTAGAAACTAATGACAAAACCAGTCAAGATATAGAAGAGCTCAAGCCTTTTGTTCTCAAAATCAAGTAATCCAATCCAGTGTCTCATGTGTGTACATGATGTAATTAGAATCAAATTACGACCCTTGTATATCAAAAATAATGAGGATTATCAAGGTTTAAGATAAATGTGAATGTCGGTCTCTCAGTCGGGTTGTCGGTTTGCCTGACAGCGTCGTTGATTATGAAGTTAATCACAGGAAAATCAAGTGTGGTTTTACAATTATTTATATCCCGCACTCCAATTACCTTCCTGAACCCTTTTTCTATAGAATTTCACCGGAAGTAATCAACCGGAGCTTTTCCATCCGTACATAAGACGTAAAAGGAGCTAGTTGAGTGACAGCCGACCTCGGGCACATTATTATTATTATTACATTATATTGTGGTCTTACAGATTTCCTACTTTGAAGGTTTGTGTGTTCGGGGAAGAGTGCCGGGCCGTGGCCCAAGTGTTATTATTACGGTGCTCCGTCAATTTTTTTAACCAAGATCTCACCCACTTTCCTTTCTTCAGTTTAAAAATCTGACGATGAGTTCGGCTCGAGCGACAGATCAGCCCGATTAACTGACACGGCATCCTCTACTGTACGCATAATTTTCCACTTTTTGTGTGTGAAACACGCGAAATGGGAAGAATCATGAAATATGTGAACGGTAAAATATATAAAATATTCAAAATACAAAATTAATTCGTAAAATGGTAAACATTCCAGCATAAATGTTGATATCCCTGGGCACACACCAGTTTTATTATATTTATTGCTGTTTCTAGAATCTTGTTACTCCGACTGGTTGATTTAACTGTTTATGGTGAAACTACTGAACTGGAGAGAATATTTGTATTTATACAGAAAATATACATAGATGAAACAAATAAACTCATTTCAATTAAGTTCAGTTCAATGTATTCTAAGATTTTAGGGAAAAGTTAATGGAGTAGTGTCCAAAAATTCTTATAATGTATGTTGCAAATGTGAGGCAATCGAAAAATAAATCAAATTGAATGATCAGGATATTTACTCATTAGTTTTTATGTACTCCATAATTCGAAGCCTTTTAGTCGTAGCGGCCGCTACAACTAAAATCAGTCTAGCCAATACTCACTGAACTAACATAGAACCGATCGCAATACTACAATTGAATGAAATACAACTACAAACTACACATAATTATAATTCTAATTGGACTTTTACTGGAAGCTCGTTCAATTTCCTCGAAGCATCTGGCAGACTTCGCATGGTATTGATAGATGCAGCCCCGTAATTTCTTACATGCGAAACCGTTTAACCATTTGCAACTGCAAAAAAAGGCGCTAACACAAAAGGTTGAACTAACTTATTAAATACTTTTTTAAAGGCTCAACAAAATTGCCTTGTTCCAAAAAGGTGATAAAAAAAATGCGGGGAACTAACTTTAATGCTTGATTGTGCCCCGAATGTTATTTTAACTTGAGATTTTGTCAACTGGGCTTATTTCTTACAGATAAGATTTTACAAGCATTCAAATTATGCAATAGTACACTGCGCTCATTAGAACTTTTTTAATAGTTAAAGATTTACGTACATCACTTTTATTACACTTGACAAAATTTCATTCAAGCAGTTTCTTTTTCTGGAATAACTCTAAACCTCCCGTTACCAAAGAAGTGGACCGATCTCAACTAAGGACCAATTTCCTAGTATTATGGTGGGTATAGAAAAATGTGTATGGGATAAAGTTAACCCTATTTTGGTAACTTCAATACAGTGTATAATCTATTGGTTAGTGGGCTTCCGAAGACATACCACTGTGCATTCACACTGAATTCAAGGGAACGATAACATAATAATATTTCATTCAATTTCTTGTTCAATCTTTTGCTCTCTGTCTCTGCTTTTGTGAGCCATTACCGTAATTTTAGCTCCTTTTCTTACTTTTACGGCCTACCTTGCAATTATGCAATATTGGGGCTCAAATTATGGTCTACCTGAGACTTTTTGAATGCCGGGTTCACCCACACCATGCAATCAGACAATTGGATTGGACTTCTAGGCCTGCCTGTCGAACTCCCGGCCTGTTCATTTCTCATAATTGTTTTCACGTGTACTGCACATATGGTGGTAACCCTTAATCTATAGCCTCCACCCTTACAGGCAGTTAGTCTATCGGATTTTGTACCTGCTTAAGAACGAAAGTGACTAAAACGGAGATTGCCTTATAAAAAGACAATTACGTGTGCGTTGAGAAAAAGTAAGGGAAAACTAGCTCCAAAGAAAGCTTACGTATTTTCGGTTTTTGAATCTTTACTTCACATTGCTTTCGTAAATGTAATATAACCATACTTTGCATTTTTTGAAGAGAATGTGTTAGCTCTCGGTTTGGCCTATGGAGAGTACCCTTGAAGTACCTTCCTATCATAGTGAAGTGAAAAGGACTGCATGGGTGCTCTGATTGTATCACAGCGAACTGACTCGGGAGTAATAACAGTAGTTTAAAATAACAGTGCATAATCCCATTGGGTTAAAAATGTAATCCCGATGTTGTTTTATATCTATTCTATTAAATCTTTGCCTCAAATTGAGGAATTAAAGTGTCAAAATTATGGTTAAGCGTACGGTTGAAAAAATATACAAAATCCCCTAGGGCAGAAATTGATATTTTATCAGTCCATATCAAAATGGATCAAGTAATTACGGACACCCCGAATAACGGTTTTATCGACAGGTAGAATGGTCAGACCAACTGTTAGTGAGAAGTTTTTTTGTTAATCACATGTAATTATCCCACCATTAGACAGATTGATTTCTCGTAGCAAAAAATATCTCAGACGCTTCAAATATGAATCAATTCATTTCATGTAATAGAAGTGTTATTTCTTCCAACTTTACCAACCTCATCTGGTAGTACAAGTTAGTTTTAGTTCTACAACGACTACGGCGGTTTGCGGCGTCTGTGTTGTGTTCAAAACTCAAAACACGTTTCAACGATTTATTCAAACATTTTTGTTGAAAAGGAAGGAAGACGAAGTTTGTATGAGTATGATGAGTATGACTCCTTTTCCTATACACAATTAAGATCTGTAATTGGGCAAAGCACCGTTGAATGGATACACACTACCTTGTTCAAAAGGCAAACGCTGCTAGTCAGTCAAGAAGTCTTTTCATTTCATTTCATATTTTAAGAGCAGATGGTTTGTATTTAGTATTTTTTACGTGGTAGAATCATGCATACGAGAAGAGGTAAAATATTATGTCGGTCGGGTCTGAGGAGTATTGAAGAGTAAATGGAGCATTAGAAGGCACCAGACAAACTTAACTATGTAGCACAAGGAGACAAGTATTTATAAGTAATGATGCATGATTCATTAAGACTGCGCTGTGCTGTGCTGTGCTGTGCAGTTTAAAAGAAAGGGTTAGTTAGTTATAGAATATGGAAAAGAAGTGAAAAATGATTACTTCGTTCGTCAGGTTTTTTTATTATTTATGTATGTGTTACAGACGAATCGTGAAGTGAAACGTTAACCCAAAGAGTTTAAAAAAATACCAGCAGTATTAACTTACAATTAGATGTGTAACTTTCGATGAGTACTCATTGTAAGATTTGGCCCAAAAAATAGCTCAAACTAGAGTATTCTGATAACGTTTGAACTAATGCAGAAAGTCTGACGATTCGAAAATTATTTGAGGTTTCTGGTTATTAAAAATTTTACGGAGTATTTTTGCTTTTTTAATTTTAATCTTTCCCATTGTAGTTATCAATTAAAATGAACTGACAGATTGTCCATAACATGCAACCTATATAAGTAAGTATATGAATGGAGTAATGTATTTTAGACAGGAAAGCTTTTTTGCGGGTATTTTGTCGTCTTTACAAGTTTGCTTTTACTTGAATCAACAATATGTGGTTGTGTTTGACTATTTATTCCATGCCACAACATTGTCTTACACGAAAAGGAATAATTAACGATTTCCTCCCTCATTATTATTAGAGCGAGGTCGGGTAGAAATTGGACAATGTATCATGTTTTACTGAGTGAGTGAACGGACCTTTCCGTGCCGTGACCTCCCTCCTCATTACTGAGTCAAATCTTTCAATTTCTTGAATTTTAAACTTTGTTAATGTCCTTTTCCCGTAATAAAACTTGTCTGATTGTCAATGAAAAAGTGGAAAACTTTGCTAGTTGCATGTTCAATTCCATACGGCATATCCGCTAACAAATTTATAGTTTTACCAGTTCAGTTTTAGTTTCTCAACTTGATTATATCAACTACCAATGAGTTGTTCAGTTTATACCAGTGATAAGGAAAATGCGAAAACTGATGTTGAACTTTACATTTGGATGATTTTGATTCAAATGAGGTGAAACTTAATCAGTTTAGATTTAGAAGCGTGATAATCTAGTAAAATACAAGTAAATCTTACAGTGAACAGAATTTTGATATTTATTGACATTATGAAACTCTGATTGATTTCAACTTTGCTATTGGAGGAGTCTATGGCTGAGTTTACTATGAATTTAATCTCCTAAGGTAAATTCCAATCGGAAAGAAGAATACGAGTTGGATTTATCTGCTAAACTATTATTTGATGATCTCATGCAAGCTGGCTAAACAAAATATATTTATTTGTACAAAAAGTATGACTTCGATGGTGTTGAAATGAAGAAATTCGGACTAAATAATTTTTGCTTTGCTGATTTAAGCCAAAATGTTCCTCCACCATGCATAATGCAACTAACTGGTCAGATACATTGGTGGATAAACTCGTGTAGGAGTATAACAATACTTATAAACATTGAAAGCACTATTCCTGGGAACTCAAAAACATTCCAATTGAACTGTTTTTCATCTTCACATTCACATTTGAAAAAAATTGAACATTCAAAGGTGTCGAAACGTAGTGCTTTTTCTTATTAGCGGGCAATGTAATTGTTAAAAATACTATTACAATTGCAAAATATATATATTGTCTATAAAATCCTGCTTTAATCTAACCTAAAGATGCTAGTTCGGAATTCGTGATTAGAACGGTACGGCGCAATAAAATAAAACACAAGTACAAAAGTAATGAGTTAAACCATTATCAGGTAATACTTATTTCAATCAAAATATTACTTGATTGTGTGAATTGATTGTGCAAAATTGTGTGAATTTTTTCCTCAAATACGTCTCTCGACTCTGAGAAAGCAGTACTTATTTGATACGAGTTTCAGCAGTAGTCTAAAACAGGATATTCTCACATTATTGAAGTGTGCGGAAAACAGGAAAAACGTCTTTTTAATTCCAATAAATCCCACTCAAAGCTTAGGGAACCAGAGTAGAATTCAAAGTAACATAAAATTAAGTTAACCCAAGTACTGCGGCTGTAAATCAAGGGAATCGTAGGTCGTATGCCACTACGAAAGACAATTGGGCAGTTGACATTCAGATCTCATCACGACCGTCGCGACGACAGATTCTAATCACTGTGTCCGCCGTGTCCGTTGTTCTTGTAATGGACTGTCCACGTCCGTACCTTATGGAGAAAACCCTGCATTGTTGACCACCTGTAATCTGTATTCAGTAATCTTTATAGGAAATGAAAAATGTTCAACAGTAGACTTGTGTCTGTCTGCACTTCAACATCATTATTACATTATTTGCTTGTACAAAGTTAAGTAATCCATATGGGCGGACGTGTCTTGAGGTTCAGAATGACTAAATAAGACTCATGACCATAATTTGTAGCCTCGTAGAAACTTATTACTTAAAGGAGTAGGCACATCTCCCATACTTGGTGACAATTACTGGATAAACTGGGTCTTCGAATACAATCACATACAGGGTGATCAATTTTGCTGAGAGGGCGTGTAATGAATTGAATATCGGTATCGACGAGTATCAGCATTCGCCAGTTTGTTAATATTGTTAATATTGATAGGTAATACAAATTAAATTTCAAACTGCCGCAATACTGTAGTTAGTAGAGTTGGATATAACGCCAAAATACAATAATGTGCATCAACACGTAACAATATGCAACAATTTCAAAAATGCCTTCTCAGATACTTTTTTCAAGAATAATTAGAATTTCCAGAAATTCTTATGCAGTTTTTCTTATCTCATAATTTCCAAGTCAATTCGTGTCGATCTCGGTTCAGAATATCGAAAGAACGTGTACTTTAATACTTTCGAAACCTTTTTGTTTTTATTTCATATTGTTCCTCCTAACTCTAGTTATACACGATTAATTTGTCTAGCCCTGTAAATGCAACGCTTAAATAATTTGTTATCTAGCCAAAATACATTATCATGAGTATGGGCTCGAGTTTCAGGTAAGTTGAAAAGATTTTCTTACAGAAACAACAAAATAACAGGGAATTATGCATAAAAATGAAACACGAATTAATTTACATTAAAAAAAGTCGGCGCGTTTATATTTCTTTGAAGAAAAAATATGAAGAATTTATCTAATAGGTACAGTTGTCAAGTGACTGGAAGCAAGTAGAACATTGGAATGAATTAATTCGACCTTACAAATCTGCTCGAATTAATAGCTAATCAAGGTATCATATTTCAACAACTCGTGATGAATACAAACGCGTTGGAATTTCAGTGGTGAAATACTTCTTCATATGAAGAAATTATCTTGTGGAATTTTTTAAAGATTCAGCCATCGATATGCTTCCCTTACTTTAGTTACGTACGTTAGTGATGTCATTTCCTTAGTAATCATTTAAATCAGCATATTTATTAGTAATTTTTATTTTTCAAGGGTAAAATCTGTGTATAAATTCTGTGAAAAGTGTATTTTGTATGAGCATGTTGAGCATTGACTTCTTAGCGAGAAACTAAGTTGCCATTTATAATTGGAATGAAGGAGGAGTGCCGTCCAACTTCTAGAACAAAACTGACTTTTATCGTAAACTACTTTATTCAAATTCAACCAACAAGAACACCGTGCATGGTGCGGAAATATCCCGGTAAAAACTGATTATTAAATAGAAAATGTATAATAACTTAATATCGTGTGCTGCGGAAAAACCAACTATATAATTACACGTTCCGGAGCACCCCGCATGCTTATTAACTTTTTCCATAGTAATCATTTACAACTTGGAATAAAAATCATATGTGAATGAAGTCTTTGTTTTTACTGTGTACTCTAAGAGTTAATTGAAATTGCATGATTTAGCAACGGAAATGAAATCCTATTGTTTCATTTAGTTTACAAACTAGGAATAAAAATGTCGCGAAATTATAGTATGAGATTTTTCTAATGATTACAGTATTTTAAACATTTTTTATTCTTCTGTCTAGTAAGTCTAGTTCGTGTTCGAGTACTCGCGTATGAGAATTGAAACGCACATCTGCACATTTAATTAATTTAAATTGAAATGAAAATGAATGTCCAGGGCTATTCACACAATAATATTAATTGACATACACACATGAGGATACCTTTGAATTTTTTGACGTAATGTACAAGAACACAATGAAAAAACAGCAGGGTACTCAAAGACTACTTGACATTGTTACTGTGAATGACCATATGGAAGGAATGGGCAGATTTGTTAGAATGGACCCCGTGAGATCACTTTGTTTGGGTCATTATTTTAACCTCAGGGGTGTTTTCTTAATTTCGTGGCTCGTTTACATGTCGTACAAAACGATTACATGGAGATGGATATGAATTGTTATCCTCACTTTGATGACTTATTTCAACCATTTCAACGCAGTCATACAAGTTTAATTCTTCTCCTCAGCATACGCAATAAACCTCTTTTACGACTTTCTTTGGTGATAGAATTTTAATTTTTTGTTTCACCGTGTCATAGGATTGTTGTCCAATGTGCATAGATCTTAATTTAAAAGACAGTACAACAATTGAGTTGGTTACTGAGAACGGTTGCTTGATTTGTTAAATAAAATTAGTAAATTCTGTATTTTAAATCACCTTATACTTTCTATTGGTGACTCAATTTGCTTCTCCCAATTCAACTTTCACTGGCTCAAAAGTTCTCTCAGGTACGACTTAAAGAAATTATTAAAAGTTGATATTAATAGAATGTTCTCTGCATTTGCCATGGCTGGCCAATCAATAACAAGTGGAGACAAAATTTGTTAATTTTGTTCCGAGTTTTAAGATCTTTCCTAATTCCAACTATTTTTATGTCTATATAGTTAAGTTGTATTAGAGAAACATTGAATCCAACAAAAGATTCGATATTTATCAATGCCATAAAAATACGCACTATACTGAAGTGGTCATATAAATGTCAAATGATCTTAGCACCAGAAAGGTTCTATTTTTCTGAATAGGCTGGATTAATTAGAAATCTATTTGCTTGCTGTTATTTCAGCTGCTATTATCAGCTGAAATAAAATTATAATTTATATTATTTCAAAATTATATTGTACAGATCATGATGTTTCACTTTTTTGTAACGAGTGAAGTAGAACGTCTATTTTAATATTCAAAGGAAGACATTTAATTGGAAGTAACTAAATTAGGTTCATTTCCTAACGGACATTTATAAAAATGATTTATCAAACTCTGAATTTATATTCTCAGTACGCACATCAAAAATAGCTCAGTTTTGCCCTCCCTTTCTACAATTATTATGGTACTGAAACTCTTGCATAAGGAGGGCAAGGAAAAGGATGACCCAACCGATTGCCTGGTTTGCTGTTAAATACCTGTGAACATTTCCGGTTGCTCCTTGAACCACCATGAAATTAGCCTGAAATGTTTTTAAGAAGCATTCCGAATGTGACAAAGACATAAAAACTAGGTTTGAGTATGACATAAATTGAGAGATTGAAGGTGTGAGTTAGTGAGGAAGAATGGATTGGACAAAAGTGTCAGATGCTCGCACGACAACACGGATGGACCCCAACCCACCCCAGTCCAACATTTATTTTTCAATTTCAATTTCAATCCTATAAGTTAACAAGGGATGTTTTGGAACCGATTTTTGTATTTTCAGCACTAGAAGATATCTAATGTTTTCTAGTTATGAAATGAAACAGTTCAAATAGCAACCAGTCCGATAATTGAGAAACCGATCAGTATCCTTCCTATGTAAATAAAAAAGAATACATCTCTGACCCAAGATGGATAGGAGAATGCAGACTCCTCAGAGGTCGGTCATCCATCACACCCCAAGTGGAACCTAAGAAAAACCATAAAGACATTTTGCAGGGGGTCGTCGGTCCCACTTGGGAGTCATTTTCCAAAGAAGAAAGTCAACTTCGGTCGGCTACTTTTTTTTTCACCAATTGTATTGCATTGTTGCACACACACACATCCTTAGTTTAAGTTTATGCCTTGTCCTCATCCATTTATGGGAAGAAGGAGAAGGTACGGTACATAGGAGCTCTTTAACAATGAAATGAAATGATTCTTGGACAGAAACACCTTCTGTCTGGGATACGATTGTATTAAACGTTCCTAATATTCAGAGAGAGACCCAGGCCCAGAGTTCAATTTCCTACCAGTGCGTTACCCTCCATGTTTCATTTTCACATTTCAATACAAAGTTTGAATTCCCACCTACTATGCCCCACATGGGGGTTCGCATGTTGAGAGGACCTCACCACAGTCTATCTTCTAAACATATTCCATGGAAATACTGCATGGGGGAATTTCTACATCTGTGGAAATAAAAAGACGTACTAAACTCAATTTTAAATGTGTTGAGCCGTTAGGGTTTCTTAGTTCAGGGGTTGCGGTTGGTTAGCTCATGTCGTAATATTCTCTGGTTTGACCTATCACCTGCCTGCATGCCTTCTTTGAAATGGTTCGTCTAGTGAGAAATATTTTAGACATGTTGTTGTCACCTATTCTCACTAAACACATGCGTGTGAAACAAACATTTTGTTACGATTTCGTTTCATTTTTGTGATAGTATCAGAATATTTCTGGGATGTACGATGTACCTTTGAATTTCAGCCATTTATTTTGAAGACGACTTTATCAGAGGGTTTGCGAATAGTCATTTCATTAATGAAACATAAACATGGATTGCGTGAAGAGTATAATTTTACGGCTGCAATAAAAGTTCTTATCTGATTTCATTGATTCCCAAATGATAATCCTTAAGTACCAATTAAGCAATTGTTTTTTCAAACTTTTGAATTTTAGACTTGAGAATTCTCACAGATTTTATCAAAATATAAATTTTATGCGAACGCCTAACATTTGGTATTCAGTAGAAACGTTTGCTTGCGCCATAAAATATTTAAATGATCTACTTAAATGCACAGAGTGTTTAAGTTAGATTTTATCTTTAGTAATACATGACAATAATGTAACGCCTTCCTTCAGTCAGATTGCATTGCAGATGTTCTTTTTTTTCTGGAAGTGTATCACCAGCACCACGCTCGGTACGTGTACCGCAAAAAAATCACTTCGCAGAAATCAACTAGTGCATTGTAATTTTCACACCCAAAGGTGTTTGGAGACTCCGAAGGATGGATGACGACAGGTGTTGAATCTTTTTCATCCTTTTATTCATTCAAACCACACCAAACAATAATAATGAAGTTGTTGTCAGTCAGGAATACAAAAAAAAATGGGGGAGAACACACGAACAACAATAAATTCGATCCATTGAATCACAATCTGTAATACGATCTTAACCTTCCATGTATGTTTTTGTATTTTGTATCATTCCATTCCCATGTCTGTAATTGTTTACAACTTAAATGTTGTTCTTCCTTAAAGAGTTTACATGTCAAGTCTGCTCAATCGAAATAAAAACTGCAAAATAATGCCACAACAATAATAATGAATGAAAACTGTAACAATGGGATAGACGCGAGTCTTGGAATGTAGTACGTACCCTTAAGGTATGAACGTACGTACTTGTGCCAAACCCATGATGAAAACGTGTGCTGTTTAATTATGTCAGATGGCCCTATTTAGTCAAACTATTAGTTTCAAATCCTGAGTAATCAAACACACGCCACAAAACATCCGACTTCAACAAAGATGTCTGAGAGATGATTAGACAAGTTTCGGAATAGTATCAGTACTATTGTCACAATACCATAGCCGTGTATTCAGTCTGAGTGTTTTGTTTTACCTGCAAAGAAAATACTCGGTCCATTATGCAGTAGAACGAACCTCCTGAAACCAAACCACAACGCTAGAGATTCTAATTCCAACATTTTCAGCTGAATTCAGCAAACTCGTCAATTACAATTTTAGCATCCAATTTAGATTTCTGAATACTCTGTAAAATCGAAATACGAAAGGTTCGATTCAATTTTAAGGAAGTGAATTGCCTATTTCCAAGTTGGGAACGAGAATTGTCACCTGAGCATTTGAGTACTTGAATATTATGGAAGCCTTACAGTTTCAATCGAAGATTAAACGGTTTCACGTACAAAAGGTCATATCACCCGGATAATGAGACTATGAAAATTTATGTGACTGTATCGTAAGACGATATGTAGCTTTTCAAACATTAGGGGCATAGATTACAAAATATTCCACAAGTATGGTTCTAGGGCAAACTCGAAATGAACATGAAAATAATTTCAATTTTAAAAATCAGTACAGTTCAAGTCAAGTTAGTTAATGGGAAAATGGAACCTGAGGCAAATCAATTGAGTTGTTTCGGAGATTTGTGTTGTAATGTAATTTACGGAAACCAGCTCCAACATGTTTTTTTTCTCGCAAAAACAGATTATTGTTTCAATTTGAATGTAAAGGGTGAGGACGAACGAACATTTAATGTCAAGTTGTCACGCGATGCTGGTCAGCACTCACTAAAGTGATCACTTGGAAATCAAATTAATTATTTAATTTCGAGTGCCCAAAGTCATAACTCTCAAGCAGGGGTTGAAATTGAAAATTGCAAAAACGACATATGGCAAGTGATTAAGGACTAAAGGAGCACAAGAGGTGCGAGTTTGGCAGAATGTGTTTAGTGTTTTACGTTGATTTGGATTTAGAATGTAAACTAGCCTGTACTGTATCCTATTCCTCTCATTTAAGGATAAGAATTTTGTACTGCTTCCAGACACCACAGATTTAGATCAATCAGCTCGTGAGTGTTAATGTGGCTATTTTCGATGGAATAAAAAATTTTGACATTCGCTTCTTTTTTTAGATACTACTACTGCCTACTGCACTGGAGGCACGATCCGTTTCAATTTTCAACTTTGCATTTGCGACTGTACGAGATACAGTGAAGTACTTCTCCCAACTCCCGACTAGTAAACGTTCTTGCTTAATAAATGCGCTAATGAAACAAATTAATGAAAAATCTTTGTACATTTAATCCGCCTAAGATCCATTCCCAACGCCCAATCCCTAAATTGACCCAATTTTGCAGATCGGTTGCCGTTGCCATTGCCATCATTCAAAAAAATTGTAGATTTTTGTTATGAATTTTCTGTAGCTGATTTTGATGAATCAGATATTC
Organism: Protaphorura tricampata; assembly: GCA_034698835.1. Taxonomy (NCBI): domain Eukaryota; kingdom Metazoa; phylum Arthropoda; class Collembola; order Poduromorpha; family Onychiuridae; genus Protaphorura; species Protaphorura tricampata. The sequence continues at coordinate 13,294 of JAQGCB010001631.1, forward strand.
ATGCAACCCGCAATAATGGTCTCCTAGGAAACCACGACAGCCCAACTAACGTTTTAGTTCGAAAGTTAACAAGGCCTGACATTTTGAAATAAAAAATCATTGCAGCTAGGACAGTTTTGACTTCACACGTCTCTAAAAATCGCTCCGCCATTGCAATTTCAAAAAGTGTTTTCGAGAGAGAGAGAAATGGGATTCAGATTCAGAAAGTTTATTCGTGCCTGCTTAGCTTCGTCGAATACCACCGTGGGGAACGACCAGCCGACTAATTCGACCTCTGACTTGAGGTCACCTACCACTGAAGAAGCGGTCGGAAGTTCTGCACCAGACGAAGACAGGAACAGGATTGGCAACTCACCGGACGAGGATAAGTCCGAGGCAAGGGGAAATAAAAAAAATAAGTCCCGGAAGTCCTCTTGCTGCTCCTTCCCCTGGTCCTGGAGGAGAAGAAATCCAACTTCGTCACCTATCAC
>JAQGCB010001632.1:0-13763 GCA_034698835.1 Protaphorura tricampata
GGAGAGTCGCCGGATCTGGTTCCCTAATCGGTGAAGAGAGGTGCTCGAGGAGACAGGTTTAGTTTCCAGCCACAGTATTATAATTTACCCAAAGGAAAAAAAACCGTTGTCTAAAAAAATCTCATCCGAAATCCACAAGAAATCTAGTACAAGCGAATTTTTTTGCTAATTTTTTGTCATGATTCGTCAAAAATAATAATGATAATTTGTATTAATTAATTTAGCCATCTTGGAGACACTTACGGGACGGAGACCATTTGACGATGATAACTTACAAAGGGTCAGACATAAAATACTCATGGGACACAGAACAAGACGTAGAGTCCCCGAATCTCCCTGTCTGTGCTTACATCAAGGAAGGACCAAATTCAACTGAAGAAGGCCCTGAGCCAGACTACGAGTCCATTCTAAAACGTTGGAAACGAGATTTGTCCATGGAACGTCGTGCAGCCCTTCGTCCTCACAAAACTCGTTGTCCTCTTTTGCTCGTGGCAGACTATCGATTCTATAGGGAAATGGGGGGTTCCAGTAATAAATCAACAATCAATTATTTGATCAGGTGAGATTGATGTTACTTTTGCCCCACCCTCCAAATTGGAATTACATGTTGCATGTATTAAATTGAGAAAATTTGCACAAAATATGATAATAATTTTAGAATATGTTCAAAAAGTGATCATTATTTTAGAAAACTTATAATAAAAGTGATCAGTATTTTAAAAACGTGTAAGAAAATGAACCTAATTTAGAAAACTTATAGTAAAAGTGATCAGTATTTTAAAAACGTGTAAGAAAATGACCCTAATTTAGAAAACTTATAGTAAAAGTGATCAGTATTTTAAAAACGTGTAAGAAAATTAACCTAATTTAGAAAACTTTCAAAAAAAGTGATAATTATTTTAGAAAACCTGTAAGAAAATGACCATGATTTGGAAAACTTGCAAAAAAAGTGCTCTTAATTTAGAAATAATGCAAAAAATCATAACCATTTTATAAAATCTGCAAGAAAAATAAAATAATGACCATAATTTCAAAAAAAATTAGAGAAAAATTATAACAATTTCGTAAATATGAGCTAATGTACTTATTCATTCGTTTTTTTATTTAGTTTGATCGACCGAGTCACAAAAATCTACGAAGAAACACAATGGAGAGACAAAGCAGACGAAGTTGGATTTGATGGAATGGGTTTCGTCATCAAGAAAATCGTCGTCCATTCTGACCCCACAATGACACAGCACGGGGAAATGCACTACAATATGCACATGGACAAATGGGACGTGAGGACTTTATTAGAAGTGTTCAGTCGAGAGTACACTCACAAAGATTTCTGTCTGGCTCATTTATTCACGGACATTAAATTTGAAGGCGGAATTCTAGGATTGGCTTATGTCGGAAGTCCCAGGAGGAATTCAGTCGGTGGAATTTATACGCCAGGTATTCAATAAATATTTAAAAAAAAATATTTAAAAAATATTCAAAAATAATCCGAATTTTTTTTTTTTTAAAAAATATCCAAAAAATTAATTTTTGACAGAATATTTCAAAAATGGCTACACTCTATACCTCAATTCCGGATTGAGTTCAAGTCGAAATCATTATGGACAGCGTGTAATCACCCGAGAGGCTGACCTTGTGACAGCCCATGAATTTGGACACAATTGGGGGTCAGAGCATGACCCTGATAATCCAGAGTGTAGTCCTAGTGCGAGTCAAGGCGGGTCTTATCTCATGTACACTTATTCTGTGTCTGGATACGATTTGAATAATAAGGTAAATCCAAATTTTATTGTCTTTAATTTAATTTGTTGTTAATTAATTAATTGATTTGTTTGATTAATTCCAGAGATTCTCACCCTGCAGTTTACGTTCAATTCGTAAAGTTTTACTCACAAAATCTGAGCGTTGTTTCTCTGAACCAGAAGAATCCTTCTGTGGAAATCTTCGTGTTGAAGGGAATGAGCAGTGTGATGCTGGATTACTAGGCACGGAAGACTCGGACGCTTGTTGTAGACCAAATTGTACTTTGAGACAAGGGGCTGTTTGCAGGTATGTTCGATATATGGAGGTTTTGTTCGATATATACATGTTTTTATTGACGTATGAAGGGATAGTTGATAAATAGAAGCTTTGTTCGATATATGGAGTTTTTTGTTAGAAAAAAATGGTTTTGGTAGACATTTGAAGAGTTTGTTCGATATATAGAGGTTTTGTTTAACAATTGGTAATTGGAGAGGAGGGTTTGTTTGATAAATGGAAGTTTTGTTTGATATGTGTAGGGTATGTTGGATAAATTAAAGTTTTGTTTGATAAATAGAGGGTTAGTTCGATAAATGGAGGTGTTTGCCTTCTAAAATCTTCTAATATCAATTTCTCTATTATGTATTTTTTTTCTAGTGACAAAAATTCTCCATGTTGTCAGTCATGTCAATTCATGCCGTCGGAAGAGAAATGTCGTGAAGCGCAATTGGCGACTTGTGAGAAAGACAGTCGATGTACTGGAGGTTCAGCTGAGTGTCCAAAATCTGCACCCATGGCTGATGGAACACCCTGTCTAGAAAAGGGACAATGCAAACATGGACGGTGTATTCCTTACTGTGAAACTCTAGGGAAACAGAGTTGCATGTGTGATAGACGTAAGTTACAATTTTTTTTAACAATTTTATGCTATTTTGTACTATTATAATACGATTTTGTACGATTCTAGACAATTTTATGCGATTTCGCACGACTTTATAGAATTTTATAGAATTTCATAAGATTTCGTAGTATTTTATACGATTTTTAAGTCATTAATCACCTGATTTTGATTTTTTTTAGTCGAAAACGCATGTAAACGTTGCTGTCGATTACATTTGAATGCCACTTGTCTCCCGATTGAACCATTTGAAACACTACCGGATGGCACACCTTGTATTCAAGGGATATGCAATAGTGTAAGTAAACTACCCTTTTTTAAATTGAGAAATTTTGATTCAGTTTGTTTGTCATTAACCGTAATCTAACCGTAACATTATAGGGACAATGTGAACGGACAGTCCATGACGTGGTGGAAAGATTTTGGGACATCATTGAAGACATTAATATTAATCGCTTACTAAAATTTTTGAAGGATAATATTATTTTCACAACGATCATGATCTCAGCACTCATTTGGATCCCTGGGAGTGCAATCGTTAGTTACATGGATCGAAGGAGTCACAAACTTGTGAGTTCAGAATTCTTAATCAATTTTTAATCAATTTTTCCAATTTATCTAAAATACTATATAATTTTTTCAAAATTTACAGGCTCTTGAAGAAGACGAATGGGCTAGGAATAAAACAGGTAGGTAAAACTTTTAATTCGTCAAATTGACAATGTTAAAATTTATTTAATTGATTAAAATTTTTATTTTATTTGTTCTAGACCTAATTCACCCATCCGACTCTCGCCCAGTAATTTTTATACGACCGAAACTTGGTTCTGGTGATCATTATGGGATTAATCAGTAGTTTGAGTGTGAAGACGTGGACGTGGACGTATGAATGCATTTTTATATTGCATAATAGCTAATTAGCTCAATTAAGTAGTGTGGACGAATTGCCATTGAATTCTAGTCGGATGGACAATCCATTCTTCACAATTCACATGCACAATGGACTCCCTTTTTTTTCCTCTTCCATTTTACTCATCATTTTTTTGACTGATTATTTCGCTGGGAGCTTTATACGGACTTGAAACCCATATAATGCATTTTTTTTTCCTTTAAGTTTGACTAATTTTTTCTTGTTCACTTTAAGTTTGACTAATTCTTGTTGAATCTCATTCAATTTTGTTTATTTATTTTTCAATTATTTCTAACAAATAGAAATGAAAATTAGTTTAGGGATATTGATTGATTTAAATATTTATTTGAAAATGTGACTAGCTTTAAGGCAGCTCCTGAGCTCTTGTTTTGTTTTCTTTAAAAAAATTTTGACGAGTATTAAAATGATCTCATTTTGTGGAAAAAAAATTGATTGATCCGAAAACCTTCATTTTTATTTCCGTCACCTTAAATTTTTTTTAAATTGTAAAAATTTAAAATTGCACATTGCATATTATGGAAAATCAGCGATTCCATTCTATTCTGATTGGGACGGAATAATCTCTCTATTCAGAGAAGTCTTGAAAGTCCAGGACTCAAGTCGAAGTTCTTTGGTCAATATTTCACAGCAAGTTTTTGTAAACTGTAAACAAAAACAAATCGAAAGAAAAATTAATTAGAATCAGATTCAAACAAGAAATAAAAAAATGAATGAATAAATAATTTTTGAATTTAGCCAGCCAACCTCGCAATTACGAACTGTAAGGTTTTTCAGACGTTTCATGGAATAAAGACCCAAATATCCGGTCAAGTCAGTCAAACCATTCCGTGCCGGGCTATTCAATTTTTCTTTTACAGCCAAGTTCAATGTTAATGATCTCAGGTCTGGTTAAAACAAAATTTAAAAAGTATGAAAAAAATGACATAATTCCATGGTCTATAATGAATTACCTATTAGATTGACAATGGACGGTAGTTGACAATGCTGATTCCTGAGTTTCAAAATCATATCTCGTCTTCCAATTTCTGATGTCATTCCCTCCATGTGATTAAACACGTCACCAACTCTTTGGAGTGCATGCAGTTGACTCCCAGTGAAATAAGATTCCAAACCATACGAATTCATTGACTGTATCGTACCAGAAATAGCCAAATATTTCAATTGTGTCATTTCTGACCAGATTTGTGGGAGGATCGAAAGGCTTTCTTCTTTAATATTTATACTTAATCTGGTCAAGTTTGGAAAAGCGAAAATAACTTGTTTAAATCCGTTGATATTCAAGAAAAGGTTGTGAAGTTCTAATGACGTCATGAGTGGACATGGTTCAGATTCTAGGAATAATTCATTGAGTTGGTGACTACGTAACTGTCCTAATTTTAGTTCTTCCAAGACTGGAAAAATTTCTTTAAAATTAACAAATCCAGAGTTAAAATTGTGGGACCAACATACGGACAACCAAACGGACAACGTTTTCAGGACTGTCATCTTTGGGAACTCAGCTAAACTATAACAATAATTCATGTTTAGTTTGAGGTGTTCTAGAGTGTCTTTGAAGAGTGAAATTAATGGGAACAATCCCTCCAAATCACTTGAATTGCATTCAAAACTTTTCAACTTCAATCCATTTGATTTCTCTGCCATTTTGTGTAGTAAATCAAAGTAAGCCGTGTAGTCTTCGTCGTCTTCTCGGCTACTACTACTGTGTGTAATTGTTAACTCATGAATGGAAGACTCTCGTCCAAGTTTTTCAATAATTTTCAACACTTCCAAACCACCAGGACTTTTAATGACCATATTATATTCTTCATCACTGTCATCATCGGATGAAATGGCATTAGCGAGATGAAGACTTGAAATATTTTCCGCAACAGTGATGAGTTCCTCCAGATATGTTGGACAAAATGTATTGTGTACTCCATAATGTCCATAATGGATTTCGGAAACAATCAATCTCTTCAAGGATGATAGTTTAGGTTTTGTACCATCCTCTGGAAATAATTGGACCACACAATAATTACGGGGTTCAACGACACTCGGAGTTTCAAATATTTCTAAGTTGGGTGTGGATTTGAGCAATTCAGACAAGTCTTCAACTGTACAATTATAGAACCGTACAGACTTAATTGTATCTCCAAAAAGTTGAAGAAACTCTTGACCAATTTCATCTGTTAAACAACAGGATCCAAATTGAAATCTTGAAAATGGAATTGGGATCCCCAAATTATTCGAACGAAACACATCTACAAAATCCTCCATCGAATTATTCCCTATGATTTTGACCTCCAACGCCTCCAAGGCGACCCTCATGAATGGAATCGTGAGGACATTCCAGGTCTTACAGACCAATCTACAACCCTTCAAATCCTTTCTTCCCACGTGTCGAAAAACTTTGTCTAAGATCTGTAGGGTAATAAAAAAAATTATATAATAATTTATAATTTCTAAAAACAATTGATAAAATAAAATTCTTACCACAGTGTTCAATAAAGGATGATCTTGTCGCTCCAACCATTCATCGGCTAACTTACTCATATCTCAAGCAAATCACGTACCCAACCTAATATTTTCAAAAATATAACAAATGTTAATAAAGTCAAAATGCGCCATTCTAAAGAATGACTAATAAAATATTCTGATTTGAAAAGTTTGCATATTTTTACTACACGAAAGTATTAGCCAAACACAGCTCTAGTCGGCATACCAAAAAATATGCCGTCTGAAAGTCTTTGTGGTCAGGTCACGTCTTTCCCTTGTGTGTAGTTATTTAGTTGTTCGGTTTAATCAATTGAAAAAAAATGACTAACTTTATTGAATTTTGTTTTGAACTCAACACTTCATTTCATTTTCACTTTCACATTTACATTACATTTCGTTTTGTACGTATTTCGTATGACGCGGGTTAACAATTCCCAAATCCAAGGAGTCTGCCTTTGCCACCTCCATGGCCCCAGAAAAAAAGTGTCTTGCAAGATAAATTAGGTATTACTAAAAGTTCCAGTTCTTAATTAGTTCCTTTTCAGATCCAGATTAAATTAGATTATTACCTTTAATTAGCTTTGATTCGTGAAATCTAGGATTCATCATTCAGTAATAAAATATTATGTTAGTATTCACCATCTTTCTTACCTAAAATAAATAATTTATTTGAACACCGGAAGTCAAATTGATTTTTTTTTAAATATAATTCTCCATACATGTATGAAAATTGAATTGATGTATTTACTAATTAACAAAAAAAATTTCCTATATTCATTCCATGCTCACAGTCGCAGTCACACACAGCCTAATTTCGCCTTGCTTTACTTTTTTTTATTTGTTGAAACAAACCCATTCCATTTCCATTACCATTTTTCTTACATCCGATTTTAACATTTTTGAAATAGTTTTGCCCATAATAGACTAAACTGAAAAGCACACTTTGAAGAAGTAATTATGTAACAATTTGAAATTTGTGAAATAATTTTGTGTTTGACATCAAAAAAACAGACGATGCGACGGCGGAAAAAAATATGATTGTGCACAAATTGTACACAATTGAAATTGGAAAGCAAGACGATTCCACTCATTCTGATGGAATAATCTCGCTACTTAAAGATTTCTTGAAAGACCAGGACTCAAGTCCCAAGTCTTTTGTCAATATTTCGCAACAAGTTTTTGTAAACTGTAAACAAATCAAAAGAAAAAATGAATCAGGTTGAGGCCACACGTGACGTCCACTTTATTACCGTAAATGACCGTATAGAACCCTGGTCCATATTAGAACCCTGGTCCATATTAGAACCCTGGTCGTCAAATGCTATATGCTCATCCATAAGAGCCAATGTATTACAGTGCCCCAGAGCTCGGGTCCCAATCCCAATTTCGAATAGAACCCCGGGGTTTTAATACCGTAAATGACCGATTAGAAGCTTGGGCTTCTATTTGTTCTGACAGGGTCAAATGTCGCAGACTTTCACCACTTTCTCCATTAATGGAAAGACCCGGCTTCTACTCAGGTCCAGGGTTCTATTGAAGACCCGGCTTCTAATCGGTCATTTACGGTAGGTCATTTACGGTATATATGAAAAATGGCTAAAAAAGATTTTTGACTTTAACCTCGCAACTCCCGATCGTAAGGTGTTTGAGACGTTTCATAGAATAAAGACCCAAATATCCTGTGAAGTCAGTCAAACCCTTCTGTCCCGGTCTGTGCCAATCTTCTATTGCAGCCAAGTTCAATGTTAAAGATTTCAACCCTAGTTTTTAAAAAATAAACAAAAAATAAAATAAAACAAAAATGAAAATAAACATGACCTCTGCTAATTAATTAATTACCTGTTAGATTTACAATGGACGGTAGTTGACAATGTTGATTCCTGAGTTTTAAAATCATATCTCGCCGTCCATCTGACGTCATTCCCTCCATGTGATTTAACTCGTCGACAATTCCTCTGACTACGACTACATGGTCTTGACCGACTTGACCCCGAGTCCCAGTCCCAGTCAAATATGAATCCAAACCATTCATTGACTGAATCACACCGGAAATGGACAAACATTTCAATTGTGTCATTTTTACCCAGATTTGTCGAAGAATCAAAAGCGCATCTTCTTGAACGCAAATACTTAGTTTGGTCAAGTTTGGAAAAATGATCAAAACTTGTTTAAATCCATTCAGATTCCGGAAAGTGTTATGAAGTTTCAATGTGTTCATGATTGGACATTGTTCAGAATCCAAGAAAAATTCCTTCATTTTTTGATAAGGTCGTATCCCTAATTCTAGTTCCTTCAGCATTGGAAAAATCTCATTCAAATTGACAAATCTAGAATTGAAATCTTGGGACAAATACACGGAGAGATTCTTGAGGCGTGACATCTTCGGGAACTCAATAAAAGTATTAGAATAATTCTGGTTTGTTTTGAGGTGTTCAAGAGTGTCTTTAAAACGTGAGACTAGTTGGAACAATCCAGGACATTCTTCGGAATCGGAATTGGAATGCGAAGAATTCTTGCTCGCCTTGTATTCAAAACGTTTCAATTTGAGTCCATTTGGTTTGTCGATCATTTTGTGGAGTAAATCAATGTACTCTGAGCGGTCTGTCATTCTGTATGAAATTGATAATTCTTGAATGGAAGATTCTCTTCCAAGTTTTTCAATGAGATTCAATACTTCCAAACTATGACTCTTAATTTCAAAATTTTCTCCTCCGTCAAAATTAAACTCGTATGGAATGGAATCAGCGAGATGAAGACTTGAAATATTTGCAGCCGCTGTAATGATTTCCTCCATGTATGTTGGACAAAATGTATTCTGTTGTCCATAGTTGTCTTCGGAAATCGTCAATTTTTTTAAACAAGCTAGTTTAGGTTTGGTACCTTCTTCTGGGAATAAATTAATGACAAGGTCATCTCGGCAGTCCACGATACTCGGAGTTTCAAATATCCCCAAGTTTGGTGTGGATTTGAGCAATTCTGACAATTCCTCAACTGTCATACAATTAGTACACCGTACCGACTTAATTGTATCTCCAAAAAGTTGAAGAAACTCTTGACCAATTTCATCTGTTAAACAACAGGATCCAAATAGAAATCTTGAAAATGGAATCCCCAGGTGGTTTGAACGAAAAACTTGTACAAAATCCTCCATGGAATTATCCCGAAGGATTTTGACCTCAAATGCATTTTTGGTGAATGGAATTGTGAGGATATTCCAGGTTTTACAGACTAATCTGCATGTCTTCAAATTCTTTGTTCTCACATGTGAAAAAACTAGGTCTAAAATCTGTAGGGTGTAATTAATTGAAATATATTAGTATTTTCTCACAATCAAAATGCATTAATTTTCATTTTATTTAAAAACAATGATGAAATTTTTACCACATTGTTCAATAGAGGATGATCAGGTCGCTGCAACCATTCATCGGCTAACTCACTCATCTTTCCACTACAGCACAGACAGGAACACAACCTTAATTTTCAAAAATTATTCCAATATGTTAATGAGACAAAATTTTGCAAGAATTAAAATCTGAAGGAAAACCAAACTGACCGAACATCTGCCTATATAGAATTAATTTATGCGGGCAGCTGGTTGACAGTGGATATGAGTCAGACTCCTCCACAAATTCAGACGGAATAAAATTCCATGAGTCTGAGTCTGACTTAGACTCTTCCATTCAATCCAAAATATTAAAATGGCATGAGTCAGATTCCTCTATTCATTCTCAAACTATCCTGTCCTCTCAGAATTGTGTAGAGTGTACTTAAAATCTACCTTATACAATTAAGACTGCATGCGGAATATTATTATTCTTAAGAATACAGTGGAGTCTCTATATATCAACCTTCCGTATATTGTTGACCTCTCTATACAGACCTTAATGTCAGGAACGCAAGAACTCCCTTTGCATACACTCTTTGCTATTCATACTTTCTGTATATTAAACTTTCTCTTTATTGGACACATTTTAGTGCATTTTTTGAGTTCGGTATATAGAGAGTCCACTGCATTGTTATATTCTTTATGAATTAGCAGTAAAAAAAAAAGGTGCAACGCGGATGTCAAAATAAGTAAAACAAAATTTTCCCCAATATTTATTAACATAAATTCTAAACATTTCATTGCATACTCGCATAACTTACATTTTACTTACACCATGCCCGATTTCAATTTATTTTTAAGTAGCTTCAAATAGTTTACTGGATAGGCTAAACTGAAAAGCACAGTTTTCAGAAATGAGTGACAATTTGCCAAATATTTCCTAATTTTGTGTTTGACATGAGAAAAAGTTAGATGACGGATTACACTCAAAATGTTTGAAACTGAAACTGAGCACGACAATTTCTTTGAGTTTTTGAACAAGCACTCAATCACAAACACACAAATACAAACACTTATGTTAATCGCATGAATTATGAAAATTCGTGATATACTTGTGGTCATATTGAAAGGTTTAGGGGTCGATGATGGAGGCGATAACAAACTATCGGATGGGATAATATGTTCAGGTGGACCAGTCCGACCTTTTAGCGTCCTCTCCCAGAATTGGTAGAAACCTGACTCCACCACAGAATAAACACGTGACCTCATAATGGAAATCACATCAGGAATTTTTAATAGAAAGTCAATTGCCCAAACAATCTGTTCTTTAAGAAATCCTTCCCGACTTTTTCTAAAATTAGAATATTCCGACGGAGGGACATTTTTTCTAAACAGTCCAAATATTTTAGACTCAAGAGAGACGAATACTGCAGGTTTATCACATTGGAAAATGGCCCGAATTTTTTCATTATACTCAAACTCCCATGGCACTTCTATCTGTTCGTACATCTGTTCGTACATCCGTTTTAAAATTCGTGACGATTCTGATGATAAGTTTTTTCCCAACTCTAATTTAATTGCCCTTCCAAACTCTATAACACCAATCATAAAATTTTTATGACTCACAGATCCTATACCAGGACCAATTTGTGTACGCTGTGATATTGTATTTCAAAATATGTTCAAACGTCTGTAAATACTTTGGTTGCAAAGGTGCAAATATATTTGTGGTCACAATGCCCTTGTAAGCATTACTGAATACAACTCCAATCAGAATCCAAATTCCTAGCATTATATTGAAGAAACGCATTCGTCCAACAACACTTGTGAATCCAAAACCTTGTTCCAACAGAATTCCTGGCCAACTCAACCAATTTGGGTATTCCCGACATTTTTTGACAAAAATAAATATAATATTTGTGTATGTGATTGTGGCAACCAAAGATATGGACAATGCTATCCAGAGTTCGACTTGAAATGGAGATGTGAATTTTGAGTACACGAATGATTCTGTGCTGAGCTTGTAACAGGATACAAAATAATAGCCTTCATATGATACGACGATATGGATCTCTGGTGACTTCAGGTTGTAAACCAATGACTCCGGAGTCAATCTATGTTCTGTACGTTCATTTGCTGGAACAGAGCGCAAACGCAATGGCAAGCTGGAATATGTCTCGGTCTCACTCCAATTTGTGCCAAATCGTATGAGTTGTGTCAATTGGAGCTTTAGATTTGTATTTCCCCAAGGATGGATGAATAATTGAAATGGAGAATAATTCTTTCCTTTCGATTTGTACCATTCTCTGTAGTCTCGTTCCCATTTGTCAATATATGCATTTCGGACCAAGTGTTTGATTAATTGTTTTCTCTCTTCATTTTTATTCCATGTAGTGATACCAGGATTTTCAATATTTATGACGACCTTCACGTTCGTTTGGAAACCAAATTTTGGGTCAATGAGGTATTCCAAATTTATGAAGGAGTTTGAAGAATTCAGAGTCCAAATGAATGCAAAGTGTATGTATGAAGCCAGTATAAATTTTGGCATGATTTCTTTTATTAACGAAGCAGATGCAGATGCAGAAGTCGAGGAGACAACAATGTGGAGATCAGTAGTGGGAAACCGGAAACGATTGTTATTTCTATTCCTCCCGGCGACAAGAAACATCGTCGTCTTTGAGACGAGGGCCAAGTCTCTCCAATAGTTTTTGTATTCCGTCTCTGCTGCACCAAAAAATATTAAAATGGATATCCGTCCAAAATATTTTGGGGTGAAGGTGTTATTCAGAAACTTTTGTACAGTTGGCCAGTGATGTTTAGAGTTGAAGTGGGGTTCTAAATTCAAAATGGCAGATGGGAGTGTCAACGAAGAAATGAATGTTGACTTGATGGTGACGATTACAATCTGGTTTTGTTTTGGAAATTCAAACACTGGATTCAAATTCAGGGTTGGAAATAATGGAGCAGTCGGTTTGGCGACAGTACACGCACCCATTGCAAGAATCCAAAGAGAAATTATTGTAATGTATAAATTTATTTTTGTACCTGAGATTTGAGACAATTTGTTTTGGATACTTGTGATGAAGAGAGTTGATTAAACTGTTCTGGAAAAGTTTTCCAGTACGTAACTATTTCGTGAGCATGGACTTAGGAAGAATACATTAGAGACATCACACGGACGCTACTACGCATCACACGCGTACGTATAAGACAATACATACATATATAATTCTCTCGGGCGTTCCACCGGGCCAAGTCACTCGCAGCTTAAATAATTATTTCAGATATTGCGCATTGGAGGTATCCGTGCTGGTTTTAAGGTACACAATATATACTTAAAGATTTAAATTGGATACACACCTTTATTTGATGAACTTGGGGTACATGAATGATTCAAAGTCAAAGTTGTGAGTTGAGAATAGACCCTGGAGTAAAGAGCGTGCTGGTCCACCTTGTTATTCCCAATACAATTTGAGAAATTTGTACTAGCTGTATCAAAATCCATGGGCATGTACGCCATCACATGGCGAGACGCCATAACCTCAGTGGAGACGTGGGAGTAATGTCTTCTTAAATGTGCAGTTTCTATGCCCAATACGGTATATGCCCGTTCAGTAGTTGTGCTTGAGAGCAAAGCAGATAGCCTTGTATTCGATTTAAATTCTTCGGCAAGGCAAATAAATAAGGATATATATCATAAAAACGTGCAAAGTAATTCAGTGAAATTTATCTGAGCCCACATCCCACACACATTGTCTTGTTCTTGCTGCAAAGATGAATTCCTGCATTACCGTAATTCCCCTTGTGATTATTATATTCGCCATTGTGGGAAAATCTATTGGGCTGACAGTACTACCACCACAACTGCTGAATCACATGGTGGCTTGAATATTTAGTGTTGGAAGCACAAAATTATAAAATAATATGAGATTTCGAGATTTCTCTACTGGAAGCCAGACTCTTACTCTGTTTTCCTTGCATTTATAAGCAAAGGCGATGGAATCAATTACTATATTTCAGTAGGTCTTATACAGCTCACATGGTGGCTTGAATATTTAGTGTTGGAAGCACATAAAATTATAAAATAATATGAGATTTTGAGATTTCTCTACTGGAAGCCAGGCTCTCACTCTGTTTTCCTTGCATTTATAAGCAAAGGCGATGGAATCAATTACTATATTTGAGTAGGTCTTATACAGCTCACATGGTGGCTTGAATATTTAGTGTTGGAAGCACACAAAATTATATGAGATTTCGAGATTTCAAGATTTCTCTACTGGAAGCCAGGCTCTTACTCTTTGTTTTCTTTGTATTTAAGCAAAGGCGATGGAATCAATTACTATATTTGAGTAGGTCTTATACAGCTCACATGGTGGCTTGAATATTTAGTG
>JAQGCB010001633.1:0-13762 GCA_034698835.1 Protaphorura tricampata
GTACAAATAAAGAGATTTCTCAAACATTCAAATTAATTGCTCGACGACAGCTAAACCGTTGTCGCCTTGTTTTGTTGAGATATTGAAAAAAAAATGTTTAAAATCGGGTTGTCTCTGGAGAATTCCTCACTTGTATCGAGTCAAAAAAAAATAAGCATGCGTGATGGGTATGTAGGAGTAAATTCAATTTACGGTAGTGTTTTATGAGAATCTACCTTGCAGGAATTAGAATTTGGAAATTGATTTCGTCTTAGAAAATAGAAGTCTTATTTAAGCACTTCGACCATAACACCCCTAACTCTTTCATTGAAACTGGAAATCAAATATTATACTGAACTTCTCATAATCACTAACAGGATATCAGACTATAAAACTGCGGGTCATTTCACACCATAATGTGATCATCTGATTCAATTTAAGAAAAGTGTTCGACCTTGAGAAAAAATAACTGTCAATAAAAAATTTCATTCTTTATAAAAAGTGGTAGGTTGTAAATTGTAATTCATGAATGAATACCGAGGAATTGCATTTTAAATTCAGGATTTTCTGGTTTTCTACAAATGAGTTGAATGAAACGGATACAAATTACTATTATTGTAAAGCACTGGCAAGGCGGATGATCCGATGGTGCTAATTAACCCTTTATGATTGATAAGGTTATACAATTATGTGCACTATATTTATTGCCACCTCATAAGTTTAGTTGGCCTTGTCGTCATCAAGTTTACTCTCAATCATCTCAAGTCCATTACTTGGTCTTGGTCAATCATTTTTATCACTACCATTTAATTATCTCCCAACTATCAAGTGTTTGGTCCACTGCACTTTTCATAGAGGAAAAAAGGCGTAAGGAGATTTTAGGAAATCGGCTGGGTCTTAGGACTTGGGATCCTTGATGGAAGCGGGTTTACAGTGGATTTCTTTGGGAAATACCCGCATCTTCGTCGTGCTACTCCTATTTGCTCCTAAAGTTCTATAAATAGGAGAGTAAATCTTTCCCTTCAACACTGTCTGTTCACATTACAAGTATTTGAAAGGAAAGGATTAGAGACTAGGACCATCTCTTCTACTGCATTAGCTCAACCCAACCCAGCATCCGAGTCCTATAACTCTCCAAGCACCAGACGAAGATGAAGTGCAAATTAGATTAAGGACTACGAATCTCCTCGACCCACCCATGCATTCGGACCACATAATAGAATTAAAGAAAATTTTACATTTTCATCTCAAATTCATAGGCTGGCAATATTTCTCACAGTACGGTCCGCATTGTCTTCTCGTTAGTCACTCTCACCCACCCAACACAGAACACAGCCGTGTCTTTCACTAATAACTGTAAGGCAACAACTGGATTAAGACCTACAGCCTACAGCCGAACACACTATGAAATGATTATGAATATACACTTGACACTCCAAGTGTTACAAATCTCAAGGGGATTAATTTTCTTAAGTTTCAGAATTTCCTGTGTTGAATTCATATTCATTTAAGTAAAACCCATTTTCAAAACTCTTTAAATTTAATTTTCTACAATAACCATGACGGGCTGTCCCTGTGCATTTCAGGCCAATGCTCTGTAGCGTATATTTTGCTCACAAACACAAAATAATTTGTATTCTAGGGTGATCGTGACAATTGTAATTGCAACTGTATTCGTGTTCCGGAGCTGTTTATTAATGTTTCTCATTATTGTCAAACTCCTGGCTATGATGTATTCAATATAAGTAATAGAAGAAATTTACTCACCATGTCACACACAATGTAACCTAAAAAGCCTTCACCGATTTTGCACGATACTGTCTCATAAACCTGGATCCAGATTTCGTTGGAAATGATAGGATAATGGTCGGACGTACATACGAATCCGTAGATTTATATACCAATCTGTAATTTGTTCTGTTCAGCGTTTCCGAGCTATGAGTTAATCTGATCTGATCAGAACCGTTTTAATCCAGCCCTTTTCCGTTTGCATTTTTGTCTCGCTTTCATTAAAATTCTGGCTAACGAGTTGCAAGCTTTCAAAGTGATTTCTTAATCACCAATATAAAACGAATCCTAATAATATATATTGAGGTTAATTGACCTTGTCTTTGTCGTCACTGTTTGATCGACATTTGCTGTAGTTATTTGACATGCCGAGGACATTTTTCTTGCTCTATTCTCTAATAAATTGTGATTTGACTCTCCGTGCATCACAATCACTCAAACATTTGTACAAAATCTCACGTTTAATGTGACTTTATTTAAAATAAAATCGTACCAACAAACAACCGTTAAGCTGATTGACTTTGTCGTAACTTTCGAGGGGTACTTACGAACGGTACATCCATCAAACATAAATTTTTCGACATTGGCGTTGGAGAGATAAAATCACTGCAATAAGCGACAATGCACTATACTAGAAAAAAAATTTGGCGTATAAATAGGAAATCCATCAGTCAAGCACACACACGGTTGGGTGGAGTTCTTTTGCATCTGCATCCTATTACCCCTTCCATTTCCATTGTTATTGTTGTACTTTACTTACGTCTCTCTGACATGGCGGGCGAAGCCATTATCTGTATTCGCGTGCAATTCATTTCCTTCTTACCTTACTCCCTGTCTACTCCTGTCCTGTCTACGGCTCACTGATTTTCACGTACGGAACATAAAGTACATTACTTATTTTTTAAGGGATATTTTTGAAGTGAGTGTGAAATTCGCATGCAGGGCTGAAAATGGACTTGCATAAATAAAAATGAACATTTTTGGTGTGTCCTCACTTGTAAATATTTGGGAGTAATGTGAGGTAACGTAACGTTAGAATTGTTTAGCTGCACTGCGGTTTAACGCACTCTTTTGAGTTGCGTTACTTTAGAGAAATTCAAGCTCCTGGAGATCGCATGTAGTATGTGCGTATGAAAGCATATTCTTCATTTTAACGTAGTACACGGAACAGAACTTAGAAATAAAAGCAAACTGCTTATTTCTTGGCGCACTACTGTGGTGTACAGGGGGTTCCTAGATTCCGTTACAATCTAACCTTGTTTTCACCAAATAAATCAGATATTTACGTCAAGACCTTTCTTATCATTTATCACCATTTCAAAAAGTGAAACTCCAGTGAAACATCTCACAAATAAACTAACAAACTGGACAATCTCTACTGAAATATATAAGATACATTTTTGTCATAGTTCGAAATAAACCTATTTTTTCCAACACTAACTCACAACTTTGCTCACATATTCGTGACCAAGAAGTTATTGAGCACACTGTACTGGGTGGAAGCGAAGCACAATACCTTTCTTCCCACGAATCCTAGACTATGAAAATGTAAAACGCATGGTGTTGATGTTCAAAGTGGAAGTAAAGACGGAAAACATAAATGTATCATTAAGTACAAAGTTATGCTGTAGGGGAGATGTAGTGCAATGTAAATTGGACCAGGGCTGAGTCATCTTGAATAGGCAAATAGCAGTAGTGAAGCATTTAACACTGAGGGATTTACGGTATCTCACAATACTGCACTGCACAGAACTATGCACTATGTACTGTTCCTACCACATGATTTATTATTATTGTGATCTTGAGATCCAATGCAATCGCTAAGGCTTGGGCTGTAACTGTCATTCAGGGTGGACTGTCCTCCTTAGCCGCCAAAATTTATGGATACGCTTGAGTGTAAATTTATTAGACGTAACCTTGTCCTCGTGATGCAAAGTATTATGCCATAAACAATTTGACACTCCGTTCCATAAGAAAATACTTAAATTCTCATCAAAAATCATCTATGCATAGTGCCGTCCTAAAATGTACACGTTCTTGAAAACCTTCACACAGTACACCGATGCGATGTACAGAGAATTTGCAGAATCAGTTCAAGGTCATTGTGCGTGATAAACCTCATGGCATCCGGAAGAGAAATAATTCCAGGTCAAGCATAAGGTTGTAATACTAACTAATACGTGTATTATAAATTGTTTCCGGAGAACCAGACTCTTGTGCATTAAAATTACCATTACCAGTTATTCTCCCCTTAAGCTCTTTACAGAAAAGTTCAGCCTGTGGCCTGAGTCTGCATCTTCTCTTTAATAAAAGTATATACTTTTGAAGGAACAATAACAAATTGCTTCCAAATACAAACTCTGGACTAATTGAACTGTGGTGGAGTGTGGACCATGTGTAAATAAATCACAGTTCAATCTTCTTTTCAATTCAATTAATTATAAGAGTTCAAAGACTTTTGATTTGAATTGTAACGCAATGTAAATGTATTAACAAGTTCAACACTCTGAGCAGCACTTAAATCTAATTTAGAAAATTGAGTCAATCAAACCATCTATACAAAGATTTTAAAACTCACAACTCAACTGTCACCACAGGCAATTAAATTGTAGAAAGTAATTCATTCAGGACAGAATCAGAAAGGGTTATTTAATAAAAATTCCAATCATCTCTGTCCGTCCTTAGTCGAGCGTCTTGAAAATAATTTCCTAACGATTTTACTGGTGAATTGTTCCGATCACTAATAACCCAACCCAACCCAGTAGCATTTTCACCCCCTGGGGCATCAAGCAAATGTCGCATCCACGAGTGTGTATTTCGGTCCCACCAATTTTGACCATGTATATGTAGTGCGCATTCAATTTGAAGCATCATTTATAAGATCAAAAATTATTTTAAAAAATGACCAACCTGAGTCTTAGGTTGTGTGTGGTTGGGAAGTTGGACTTTGAATAACTTTGACAAGTGGATTTCGTCAAGTGTTCCGAATGGTTTTGTACACTCAAAAGTTTTGTATCACATTCACCCGTGTCAAAACAAAGATCATAAAACTTTCAAGCTCGTTTTCCCTAACCCCAACGTATTTCAATCCATGTGCTCGTGTTCTTCACTTCAGTACTTTCAGTAGTCGTGTCTGAGCATAACCCTTCATTCACTATGTAACTTTTTTTTTCAATGTTGAATTTTTTTCAAATGAACGAACGATCTAGTTCCGTGAATACGTAGACTTGGACGCAGACAGTCAGTCGCCCTCACCGTATTTTTTCCGGCACGGCACAATACTATACAATACAATGATGAATGAGGGTGCTTGCTGGATCAAACTTAATAAAATAAAATACGATAAAAAAAGTCACGCCAACCGCAACCCGACGACTTCCCCTTGATTTTCAATCCCAACCGAGAAGTTCAAAAAAGTCGTTTGTGTTTGTGTAGGCACGCGTGAGCTTGTATGTAAAGTGTGTGTCTATTCTGTTGGGAAAGCAAAGGAGTACAATACGAAATACGACAAGAAAACTTTGAAGGAATGCCGATTCGGGGGAAAAAATCCAGGAAAAGAAAAGTTTTTGGATAGTTGCCCTCCTATCTTTGTCTTTTTGGAGTTTTAGGAATTAAGTCGGAAGACCGATTTCCTTTAATTGCAAACAACACCCACGAGCGAAATGAACGGAACGCGGGTGGTGGCGATGCCCGGGAATAAGGACAGATCAGGTTTAATGAGTTTCCCGTGTCATTAGTTCTTTGACTTTCTCTCTTTCCTTAATTTTCACAATTTCCAAGATTGAATTTCTAGCCAGTAGAGTGAGGGTTTCACGGTCTCTCGGTGATTTCACGTTAGGGAATTCAAAGTATTTTGGGAATGGGTGATTTGTTTTGGATTTGGATGGAATGCACGTGTGTCCGTAGTCGGTTCGGTGTTACTGGAGTCAAAGTTCAAGTAAATAAGTATGGAATTGGGTACGGATATTATGTATAAGTATTCCAATTAATTACTTATGCAAATGAGTGTGTATGTTACAAAAAAAAATGTTATGTTATGTTGAGTTGGTCCAGGAGCCCATGCCCATGATTTGTGTAAGTAGTAAAAGGGTTTGTAAATGTTGTGTTGTGACTGCCAACCAGGCCGAACGTTGACTGAAGACTGAGGAGGGAGTGCGAAGGTTCACTTGCCATTTCATTCTCATTTTTGTGCACAACTCTTTCTCACATTTGGGACTGGGATTCTGGGATGATGCGCGGTCTCTGCCTGCCTACAGACAAGAACACACAGGGTGATTCATAACCACTCAACCATTCCTTCCATTTTAGTCAAAGAAATGGGATAGCTATACATTCTTAATGTGGACACATTAATTGAGATTCATGGCAAAGGTGTGACCGAGTATTTATTGTAGAAATTGGTTCTTTTCCATTGGCTAATAAAATGTAACCATGTATTATGAGAAAAATCCAGAAGAGAAGTGAAGCAACACTTTGAGAAAGTAATCACTATACATTGTCCGGCTGAGGGGTCAAGCCTTGTATCGTAGCGAAGTACCACTATGCTACAAAACAACGGGCTAATAATCCATTTACATATTGGACAGCTTTTGACTCGGTTGTCGGTACTCGGTACGTTCAGTAATTAACATAAACTAAAATGAAAACAAATGAGACACGACAAATGTCAAAATGTGTGAAAATGTGTTAAGCTTAAAAAAATCTGCTCGCCACTCTGCACTTTAGATCGTTCATAAAAGTCTACCAAATGTAAAACGCACAAAATTATTTGCATCACACAACTGCTACCTGCAACAGGGACATGGACAATATAGGAGAACAGTACGGGGTTGTGAACCACACTGTATAACTTTTGCCATATGTTAGCCCGGTGTGCTTGTTTTTTTTTCGCTTATTCTTTTGCATCTACCTCCTTGTTTTTTTTTCTTTGTCCATTATTCAAAAGAAAAAATTCCGTGAAGGTATACGTAGATATTTAATTTGGCATCACTTCAAATCTAATTTTTTAAACCTTGAATTAATGCAGGCTTATTGCGCACCTCCACTACTCGTATTATTGTGAAAAAATATACAATGGGTACGTCGTCGTCGGCAAATGCTTTCCTTGTATACTTAATGCTATTCTACTTTGTCATTTTTTACTTTACTTACTGCATATTCTTTGTCTGGTATTATACAGATACTTATGCATAACATATTCTCACCTAAAGAAAATTACCAAGTATCTGTATTATTTTAAACCGCTTCACTTTGGTTCAGCTGATTGAAGGTAAGACGGGGTGAAGTGAAGTACGGTTTGCATAATACATATTTTTTTGTCTTCTTTTGCATTCATGATTTGAAGGATTAGTATCAGATAAAAATGGCATGTGGTGTATATTTGTTCTGACGATGAGTGATACTAATGGGAACAGCCACAACACCAGCAGAAGCGCCATGAAATAATCATCTAATTATTATTCGTAAATTATTAAGCAAGTGTTAGTAATATTATTTTAAATGGACGTTAGAAATGAAAGATAGGTCAGTGTCATTCCTAGCGGAGATGGGTAGACGAAATGGGTAGTTTCGAAATTCAAGTAAACGCGAACTAAGTTTTTGAATTGGAATTCTTTGGATTAGAAAGGGCTTCAAGTTCCAAATCGATCCTAGTGCCAGCTAACGTCATTTCATTTTGATATTAAGTAATACGGCTCAAAATTTTATGAAGCAAGTGCTATCTTCAACTGATAATAGAATAGAAGCATTTTGAATACAAGCACGTTTGAATGTCATTAGATAACGCGTTCAGGTTTCTGAATTTTTCCGAAAAAAAAAGTTTTCACAGGAACGGAAAAACGTCCCATTCTATGATGTGTAGGAGTTTCGAACCTTCGCATTTCGGAAGGATAAAAAAAACTTACTCTAAGTTTCGCGATGATGATGATGTACGAAGGAAAAGAGCTCAATCAAAATCCTGACATGGTTAAATTCAATTTTCATAATTCGCTCTTGAACGAAGTACATTCCATTCCGATTGGAAGGAGCGCGACGAAAAAACTTTATAAGGAAAAGATCTCGAAACTTGGAAATTGTACTCTGTCAGTGTTAAGTAAAAATTTAAACTAATTTAGCACTTTGTGCCACGTCTAGACGACAAAAGAAATTACAAGTGAATCCATCCCTTTTCCATGCAATTTCAGCCCAATTCAAATCGACTTAATGATTATCTGATGCTACAGCATAAGAATCGAGAGACTTATGTTGACTATTAGAAACTTATGTACGATGTGTTGGACGAGGAAGGAAGCGGCTGTGAAAAGAGTGATCAATCTGTTTCAAATCCAGGAAATGACTCTGGACAGGATTTATCAGATCCATTACTTGATTTAACTGCTGGCTACTTTATTTTGAGCTCAAAATAATTGCCTTCATTCCCAAGGGAAATCTGTTCGTGTGAGAGAAACACTTCGTCACTTGACTATCCGAATTTTCCGAATGAATGTTGGAATTGAACGGTATTCATCGAACAAAGTTGTCTGTATCGTGGATTTACAAATTGTGCTTACCGTGCATCTGGTACAGCCGCCAAATCAATTTCTCGACACTGCTCTATTTTACTCAGATCACTACCACAGTTTCATCAACAGAAAAAAATCCGTATCTCTCCATGAATACAGTATAACAAAATATCGGCGGCTAAAACTTTCTGAAGCTTGGCGCTGTGGCATTAGTGGCACACAACACCTACAGTTAAAAAAAATAGATACTTTCTCATTTTATTTCAAAATTCATGAACCTTCATAAAACAAAAGGTTTTTAAATACCCTTTCAAAATGTAGTGAAGCAATGAGAGCTAAAGATCTGTCAGAAATTATATCAACAGAACAAAAGCAAGGAGTGAATATTCGTGATTATTGTCGAGTGACGATACATTCCATGCACGCCAGAGGCAAAATAGTTGACATTTTCCGAGAAAGACTAATTCACCCCCTTTGGTATTCAAAGCGTCATATCACAAAGGACACGAAACAGACTTCCTTGAAGTAAACTGTGAAGGAAGTGAAGGGCTTACATCACCCTTCTTCGTTTGCATAGTACAAGCATCCGGATCATGACATGAACCCAAAACCGAATTCGGGAGAAGGGGAAAAACTAAGACTTGATTTGACTCTGAGAACCCGGGCTCTATGGCACTAGCAAAAGACCAAATGTCACGTTGTCAAACTCATTCACTTTTTACAACCCATGACGATGGATAATCAATCAACGTTTCAAAGTTAACGACATACTATATCCTCCGTCCGACAAGTCTTTCCATGACTCATTCAGGCACAGCAAAACTCATCCTTTAAACATGCCTCTCTGCTTGAATGTTATTTTTAGGATGTATTAAATGCTAAAATATGCAATTGCAAGTTTAGATTATGGGATGCTGGAGGAACCAAAAAAATCTATCCAGCATACACTATTTGAAGGCAAACACAGTCCTTAATGTGATAAATCTGTTTGAATACAAAATCCCTACTTTAGCTTTGCTTAACTTTCAATTTCCACTTGATTATTATAACTATTAAGTTTTAGTGATCGGACATTGGAATATTATTGGCAAACTCAGGTTTGCGTGTGATGGTTGACTCTCACGATGCGTATCAATGATCGAAGACCACGACGCGACGACAGGATCCCGCCATACCCTGACAAGGCTTTCGTGTTTTCAGTCCATCCCACAAAATAACAATAACAATACACGACCACCTCATGGTCACGTTTTGTCCAAGTAAAAACGCACAGGTCAGTGACCTGTGCTAACGCACTTTTATCCGGAAAACACTAAATCCCTCAATCGGGATAGGAAAGTTCAAAAGTTGAAGGTGACAAGAAAGGGTTCAAATATATAAGGCTTACCTTCGGACAGTAAAGTAAACAAAGTTGGGTCTGGTGGCTGAAAGGGTTATACAATTTACGTGTTTACTCACTCCAATTCACATAGTAAAGATTGAATAGTCTGTCTTCGATACAAACACATGCATAGATTTGGGTTGGATTTGGAGTTTAGTAAAATTGACCACCCTTGAACCTGACAAAATCTGTGGTCATCCTCATCGTCAACCAAGGTCGTACAGTCCCAATTTTTATGATCAAGTCAAACCTTTCCGCAAGTTTACGGGGTGGTAACATAACATGCTCTCAGAAGCTGTGAAAAAATTACACACCTGGTTTAATAATACGGTCAGTGAAGACGAAGATCTTGCATAATATACGAGTTCCGCCCTGCTTGGCTCAATAGAATTGGAATAATTGCATTATATAACATGATCGATTTTTATTAAAGAGGGGAAAATGTACAAGTCAAATCCATTGATTAATGATTCGTTCCGTTTGCGTCATTTCTGTAAGTCTTCTCGTGGAACTAGTTTTGCGTTGCTACAAAATTGAAGATTATGGAAATTAGTAATTGTGTGTTGAAGACGGAAGCTAATTAGCGGAAAAACCTTCTTTCACTTCCAGAACCACTTCCCAGTCATGTTTTTATCGACTCACCAGAGAATATAATATTTACTGATTTACTGGAAAATTCATTCAACAATACTCTACATATGTATTTGCAGCCAAATCCGTGATGCGCAAAGGTTGAGTTGCATCCCATAATTAAACGTAAATGCATATATGTGTAAATTACGAAAAGATTCGCACAAAGTAATTCAAGAGCGAAACCTCTAATAACCGGTTGAAGTAACAGAATTATGTTCCTTGCACATGAAGGTCCCTATTTCCCCTGAGGACAATTGAAGCTTTTATGCATTGCACACATGAGGATGACATGTGGATGAACTCCGCCACGGGTTGGGTTACAAATTAAATGCAATTATCGCGATAAGAATATTGAATAAAATTGTGACTCCAGACGACGGCGAATTTCATTGTTCTCGTCCGGCTTGTTAGCGATTGGGATAATTTATTAACACTTTTAGAACGCTAATACTGAACACGCTAGGACTACCGTGTTAGTACCCCAGAGGATTTAAACCAGTGAGAATTTATCCCGGCGAGAATTTTGTCATGTTGATATTTCTTGTTTTATGAAGTGCATTTTCTTTTCTTTTAAATCGGCAGTTTTTTACCAATGGAGTATGGGCACATTATAACTCTGTCTGAAGAATGTTAATCTGCGATTTAAAAATACGTCCTAATCGTAAAACATCAAGAAAACAAAAACAACAAACTTTACGCAATTGACTCTAGCTCTTTCAATGAAAACTATAACTGATGAGGGTGCGAGGAAGACAAGGATATTTTCCACTCCTCAGAATTCACTCTCCTTGTCCTTTAATTTTTTGAGTTTCTTTGAGCAAACATTAGACGAGTATGAGTTTTCCAAGGGAATTCCAAGTTCAAGTAAATATTACGTCGAAATTGAATTCACTACTGCGGAGTAAGAATACTCTTAAATAAGGAAGGAGTGTAAAATAAATCCTCAACGTAAGCTCCTTTTACTTTTGTTGAGCTTAGAAGTGTGGGGACAATTTAATGAAGTGTTGGGAATGGAATAAGGTCTCTTGTGAACTTTCCTCAAGTTTGCATTGCGGTGTTGTTGATCGGATTTTGATGATTCGGTTTGTTCCAGGAGACTTCACATTGATGTTAGTTTATCACCGTGCACAAGCATATTACGTACTAAACCGTCTATTATTCTCTGGAAATGGAGTGCTTTTTCCATCCAACACTTTATCCTTGGAACCATAGTTCCAACGTCTACGTTTGGCGTTTGGCTCAGTTTCACTCAATATATTTTGATCCAGCCACATATCATTCGCTATCAAAATGCAGAATTTCACTCCCCATGTAGACTAAGCGGAGACCGAGACACTTATCAAAGACATTCTAGCCAAAATTGAAAAGTAAAGAGAAACATTCAAAACCTGAAATATCCGCAGAGTTTAAAATCAAAATCCATGGTATGACTTCTCAAACTGTATCCTTGAAGTAGTATCTCCATTAATTGACAATCTAGGATAAAATATTTACTGGTCTTATTGTTAGCATTTAGCAAGGCCTGTTCAAACTGATTCGCGTATTCTGTATATTAAGACTTTCACTTGGAATACAAGCGGTAATCATTGCAGTTAGAAAAACTGCGTTGGATAAAAACCTTGTTACACCACACGAAGCCTGCACCAGAGATCCAGCCCTTATCATGAAAAGGAAGCACGTGGCATAAATTAATTCAAATTGTGGTTTACGTTATATTGACTCCAACCATAAATACCTAATGAAATTAGCGGTGTACGATATTCTCGTTAATTGCTTCGATCCGCGTGCTCTGTTGTCAGCGTAATGTTGGAATTGGAGATAAAGTAAAGTGTAAATGCGTTGCTTATTTTTGTGAAAACACGATCATCGAAGTCCAAGGATAATAGGAGTCGGAGTGACGCTAACGCTGACGCTTAATGTCGTAAAAAGACGCCCGCTGCTTTATCTTCCCATTCGTATTCATCAAGAGACGTCTTGACGGTTACTACCTAACCAGCACTCACTCATTTTTCTCATCACGAGTAGTCATTCGTTCACCATTAAAGTGCGATTTACTGTCGACAACGGCATTGTCGTCACCATCAAGAATTATTATTAGTCCAAAAATAACTCTTTTCCCAGAAAGGAAGTAAATTAAGTAAGATAAGATAACCTTGATTGATTTGGTGAGTACGAAAGGCATTTCAAAGTCTCTATTCTTTGAGCGCGTTTCCTTGGGTCTTTAACGGTTTAACAGTATTTCGTATGTAGAGAATTTTGAAGATAGGGACAATTAATTTCTAAATACCTTGATACAACTTCCGTTTTAGGCAAAAATCCTGAACTGATAGATAGGCAAGATAAAATAGATTTATTTAACTGTTAGACCGATTTCACATACATGTTCGTAATTAGTTTACCGTATCTATCGAAATCAATTAATTCTCAATGAGTTTTACTAACGGTACAAATGAGAGGAGTCATGATGAACAGGTATGGACGTTTTGGAACACCGATTTAACTGGTTATTTAGAAGTAGTTTCGTTGATAATTAGTCAAAATTTATACTAATTTAAACATGAATAAGTTGTAGCTTAAAAATCCCATACTTCAAATCAACGTATTACTGATTTATGGAATTCACTTGAGAAGTGACCACCGGAAGTCAAATTCTCAGTCCAAGCTTTTTAATTATGCAAATTAAACAATTATTTTTTATGAAAAAAATACCGTACTCTTCAGTGCGAGCGAACGTGTAATCACTCAGAATTCGTTGTTTACAAACCTGTACTATAATTGAAAGAAAAAACGATTCCTCATAATAGGTGCTACACTCTTTACCACATTGGAATTGTAAATACAAATTGATAGAGATGGTAGGCAGGTTTTGAATAATTATAGTATGGAGGAGTCAACAGTCATTATTGAAGTTTAACAAGCAGTGTCCTAAGTCGTCCTTGTGTGAACTCGACAAGAGTGAATTTTTGAAAACATACATAGAAGCCATTATTGTTATTATGAGACTGGGTGTCCTCGCGCGACTCGCGCCTTGGAATCATCTTCACGTCTTTTACCACACCATATATTCCTTTAATCTTCATTAATTCCTTTGTTTATAACCAAGGAAATCAAACAAGACTCACGAATATTTAGCATAGTTTTGCATCACATAATATTATGATATAAGAACTGCGTGTCTAACACCAATTGATTTCCGTATGTGTAGCTGTAACCATTAATCTTACACAACTATTTTAAATCATGTCTAAATGTTGTTCAAAATGTTTCCTTATTTCATTATTCTTTGAATCCAAAACATTTGACATTGAACTTGCAGATTTAACGAACTTGTTCAACTCATTGTTATTCAAATTATTGCGAATCAGTAGAAATAAAATTTTCATTTTTTTTACTAAAGAATAACTACATTATACAGTCTGTTCCAAACCTATTCGGAGAAAATTAGAAGGAAGTTAAGAAACAATAATATAAGCTAAGATCG
>JAQGCB010001634.1:0-13762 GCA_034698835.1 Protaphorura tricampata
AAGAGTAAATTAATTTTAATACAGGAATTTTTACCCCTATATATCGATTTATATATTTATTCTTAATTTAAAAAATATTACCCATGGTGAGTTTTAATTGCAACAATTTACTAATATGCTTTAATTTTTGTTTTAGACAAATTGAAACCCTTCCCAAGCGTTCCCAGTTTTTGACACCAGTTTAACTTTTTAGTGTATTTTGTATTTGTTTACATCTTTATCTTACATAGTTATCCCAAACTTACCTCTGCGTTCGGGGTAGTGTTAAATGTGGTTCACGAAGAACAAACTTCAAATTCAGATACGTTGCCATTGTAAAGATTTTTTTTTGAACAAAACTATATACTTGAAAAGAATTGAATAGAATTTTGTCAATGGATGAAGATTTTGAAGTGGTGGAAAGTGAAAATATTTCAGAGAAAAGCCCTTGGCCACCCTGCCACGCCGCAGAATCCCTTCCTTTCGCCACACTTCAAGATCTTTCAACAAAATTTTCTCCGAAAAACTAAGAGAAGGATTTTTACAATTGCGACGTGGCGGGTGGCAAGGAGAAAAGGAAGGTCCTAGAGCTTGTTGCGGTCAGAAGTTTGTGATTTCTCTAATTATCTCTTGCTCCTATTTTAATGAGAGGTCAAATCAAAACAAGGAGCATTCATATATTTTGTTGCAGTGTGTTGATGGTGCTACTGGTCGGCCCTTTTCGTTTCGCTGTATAGTGGGGTTCATTTTCCAACCTTCGAGAGTGTGTTTCAGAAAACACACCTTTCCTGGAAGGGATAAAACCCTATCCACTGAGCAAATTATAAGTGCTGTGCAGAATTGACATTGTCTATTTTCCTCGTTCAATACCTTAAGGCAAATGTGAATTGATATATAATTAGAACGACACAAAGAATACATATGATATGTTTTCTTTGTTTCGTTCTAATTATTGTTGTTGGAAGTATATTTGCCAGCTCAAAAGGAATGGAAATATAAAATGAATAAGGACCGTAAACGCGCAGCTTCATTTTCACTTCTACATTTTTTTGGAAAATTGTAATCATGTGCAGACCAGCAGACCCACCGCGTAATTGTCCAATGGTCCTTAGAACGTATCATAAGTATGAACCAGCGGTTACTAATTCCTGACATATCAAGAAAAATTGTGTCATTGAAATGCCCAGTGGTTCTATTGGGTCGGGCATTACGAATTTGTAGTTCCCGGAAGACAATCTAAATCCTGACTTTCCTGACCAATTAACGTTTTGTGTTCGACGGAATATTCCATACCACGGCCATAATGGTACTCCAGACCTACCTATATATATGGACTTGTTTAACTGTAGTAAATATTATGCCCCATGACTATTAACATCTTTACTGTGGCGCTATAAACCATAAGTTTTCCGTATCAGTGACTGGTTAATTCCAGGAAATATATCCGGTAGGAAAATTGCACACCCGTTTATATTTTATAAAAATGTACATGGTTCAAATTATTTTGTACTGCAGTGGATAGACTAAAGGCGTGTTATGGGTTGAATTCCTAAGAATATGTATGCTCAATTCGACGAATTAACTTTGTTTTAGATTCCCGTGAACTTGAAGGCACGACCGGAATTAACATAGGTAACTGCAAAAGAAATGATATTCGATTTACAATTTTTTACAAAAAAAATTGTCGGATTTTTATGTGGGAAAACAATTCCAGGCATTCCAGAGTAGAGACTTTGAATGGTCAAGGCCACTATAGCGCATTTGAACACATAGTAGGGTACTTCCCTTCCTAAAGCTCCATTAATATTTGTGTTAAAGAGTGTACTGTAAATTGTAACTATTGTCTATAGGGTCACAGATAGGGCGAACGACAAATCTTAGTTAGGTATACCTAGTCAAACCACGATTATATGTCCGGATGCAAACAATAAGTATTTGAGTTCTGACACGAAATACTTGATATTTAGCTGCTCACGTCCCAGCAAGTCCGACTTGATTCGGTTTCGCCGGACCGACTCAACGTAAAAATAACATGGCCACCTTTGATCCCACATATTATCTTTTTGTTTGATTCATGGATTGATTGATTTTCTATTAACATTCCATAACCTCTGTTTTCCCCGCGGTCATTCTATCGCTCGTTCAAAAACGAAAACAAAATTGAAATGACGGTGACAAGGACTGGTAAATTCCTTCAAATTCATTTACCGTAAACGACCGATTATAACTCTGAGTTCGAATACAACCCGGGTCAAATGATCATACCTTCCTTTAGAGCTCTTGTTAAAAATAACCAGGGTCTCGAATACAACTCGGGCCTCGAGGCGACATTTTTAAATAGAAACCCGCGGTGTCTAAACGGTCATTCACGGTAACTTGAAATCCTGGATGTCTATCTCAACAATTTAAGTAATCTTCAGCTGATGCGATATACTGATACTTAACTCAAAATCTTTTGATCAACGATAAGTTTAACTTTAGTCGATTTTTCCAAACATATTCTAAGCATTGATTTCAATAAACACGACATGCGACAATTGAAACCGTTCAACATTCACCGCGATTAATTAAAGTCTACGTTCAACGAGTCTTCTTGCACCAATCCGTAAATTTATTATCTTTTAGCAGAATCCGTAATTTATTTTTTTGTAATCGAAATATGCTAACACTAAACTTAAATGCACTTAAGCTTACACCACAACCATTTATTATTATCCATAAAGAGAAAACATTCTCATGCTCACCCTTGGTGTCCCATTTTTCTTCTGGAGTTTTTTTCTCTTGTTTATATAAATCGGTTCGGATTCGGATACTCTATTTAATCTCCAAACGTTTTAACCCCCTCAAAAACTACAAAACACTTCATCTACATTTTGGTAACTAACTAGGTTATTTTCCTTAACTTTCCTTATTGCAGTTACACGCAACGTAAAGTGGGCAGACATATTCTATTTACCCTGCTGCCTCGCCTGTGCTTATTACAAGCAAAACTATCAGTTGCCCTTACTGGTTATTCCATATCTCTCTTTGTATTTATGACTATACACTTTTCCGCTGCAAGCTAAACAGACCTTATTTGTAATATATTCTGTTGTAGGCGTATGCAACAATTCTAACCAGGCATGCAAGTTTGTCCCAATTTGGGATGGGGTGGATTTCTCGGGCGGACAATGTAGGTTCATTGTTTTAAAGAGGTTTTATTCCATTGGGGTATTCACTGTTACGATAGGATTGCATCCCTACAAGCTAAATGGAAAACCATTTTTTAAGTCATCGATTCTTCCATAAGGAGAGTGTAAATTAGGAATGTGTGAATTATTTTCCCAACCCTTGGGTTCCAATAATTGTGAGACGTCTGATTATAATAACAATTTAAGTTAACAGTTCCTTGATGAATGTCTGATTTGATCAGTTGTCTACAACATTCACAAACAAACAAGTCCAATTCTGTGTGGTACAACTTTAAACAGGAATGTGATTGATAAGTATCCTACTCTTGTGTAGTGGGGGCGATATACTCCCACGGTGTTACTAGGTCTGATTTTTGAACAGGTAAGCTGTATGTATAAATTACCCTGTAATTTGGTGGCGACAAAGAACAGATTAAATCGATGTTTGGGAATCCTTCCGACTTTTGTTATTCGGCCATTATCAATAATAACTATCGGTGCATCAGGTTGAATTTTCTCATCCACGAAAGTTGAACAACAAATATTAGCATCGACACAAGAAATGGAATCGCAATACAACCACAGCAAAGCAATAATGGCAGACAAACACTTAACCAATTAACGGAAATAAACGTCTAAACAATACCACGTCCGGTATTGAAAATTGACACAAGCAGAATTTTGCATTAATTTGCATATAGTTCTGCTGGTCTCGAAAGGGCCTATGTCGACTGGTTACTTGCACGTTCCGCCACCTTACGATTAGCCTCTTCGTGATGTCGAGACGCTTCTTTCTCATTTAAATTAATCCGTGGGGACGCCACGCCACGCTTGACGAATAGCACCGGAAAGATGGAGTCTGTTCTTAAGGCCTATGATATGTGGGAGTGGGACTATGGCGATTGACCATTTCACCATTTGCAATTCGCAACCACCATCGCTAAGTTTTTTTAAGAATATTGTCGAAGTCATCGATTCTGACCGACCTACTATGTGTGGATGCATTTACCGAGTGTATTCAAAGTACCAAAGATATTGTTCCAAGCCCCCCACAAAAGTAAACCTTGGATGTTACAACGCCGCTAGCGCGTTGATAAATAAACGGTTCAGAATTTTCCTCTTGTGTTAAGTACTGGGGGACCAACCGACAGGAACAGGGGATATAGTCGCACACTCAGTAGACGCCTTAACATGAAGCATCTGGTTCGTTGGTTCAAGTTTCAAACTGACTAACTCGAACGTTCAAAATGATTGAGTGCATGTGAAAAGTAAGTATGAATCGCAATGAGTCATAGTCATGCCTCCACAACATGCAGTTAGCTAGCAGTTTCAAAAAGAGATTATCCCAAATCCCAATCCCAATTCCTAAGTTCAGTTCTCACCAATGGAATGAAAGGGTCGAGTCACTCTCACGAGGGCAAAGGGAAGTTGCTGATGATACAAAAAATGTTTTTATGTAATGTTACTGGGTAGACATAACCCCAAAGGTGCTTACCTTGTCATAACCACATCTCCGTGATATATTCGCAAGTTGGTATAAGTCTGGTCGTGTCGCAACTTGTGTGGTCTTGTGGTTGTTAAATTTATCTCTAACTGAACTCCTGAATTCACCTTTTCCTTAATTAAAGTCATGTGAAGCCTCAGGGATTACAATACATGTAAGATTAGTGTCACACTTGAAGTCAATCAGAAATCGACCTAATGGACCTAAGTCTACTTGAAATGGTTTTTTACTACTACTACTCAGGAAATGAGCCCTTTCGTCTTTCGTTTTACGGGTTGAAAATGTTGAAATATCGACGTGTTCGTATATGAACAGATTTAGCATGCATATTTTGTCGGCACACTCTTCGCAACACATTAACACATTACATTTTAATCGGATTTGGTCTAAAATGACACAATCACACTATTCTGTTAAGGTCCAATGGGATGAATCTCTTTAATCCAATATATCGCCAGCAAACAAACACAAAGCCCTAAGGAATGTATGGAGAATGGACAACTAAAAGCCCGACTTGACTTGAACTCGTCTTTCTATGTTACATGAATTTGATTCAAGTGAGGACTCTGAAAACTTGAGAGGATATTTTTCCGAACAAAAACAAACAAAATTAACTATGTACCGGTCAGTGGAGAAAGTTTCAAGGAAGCAATTGTGAGCGTATAATCGGCTGATTTTCTTCCAAACAAGTTTGCAAATGCAAACCTATACCGTCGCGTCGCGTCAATTATGATATTATCCGGGAAAATCGGGATAATACCATAATTGACGCAATTTTCCCGATTTGATTGGCTTTTAGAACTCTGATATAAAGAAAAATCTACCCTAACGAAATTACAAGAAGGTTCTACAATAAGAATTGAAAAAATGGCGGAATAGACGCTAAAAATTCTGTACTTGTATTTCCTGCTCATTTTTGCCCAACTAACCCCATTGACCCAATCGTACGATTTAGCTCGTGCAGCTTCGCTTACGCGTGACTTCCTTCAAATAAAATCCCGGCGAGCTTTTACATTTCTCTTGTCTCTTGAGTATTGAGTTTGCACTTTCTCCACTTTTAAATTTTAAATCAATTTTTGACTTTTCAGTTGACATTTTTGACATTTTGAGAATTATGAGTTCATCACTTTTGAGTCGGACATGTATTTTGAAGGGTCGAAGCGTAGGACGGACTTGGAGACACCTCAGTACGACTTCACCGAATTTTGGAAATGATGTTCTTATTTTGAGCGCTGTAAGAACTCCAATTGGGTCTTTCAGAAGTAAATTATCTGCACTCGCTGCTCCACAAATGGGATCTATTGCTATCAAGGTTGGTTGGTAAAAGTACTAATTAATTTTTTTTGGAAAATGACTGATCATTTTGAAATTAGATAGCACATAATTTTTTTCTCCAATGCCAAATACCTTCCTACTGCACCGGTTCTACTCATACCCCTGCTACTACTACTAGGGGTACCTTTCATCTAGACTGTTGTTGTTATTCAGTTAATTTTATCACAGGAAGCCGTGTCCAGAGCTGGGGTAGAGGCATCAGCTATTCAAGAGGTTTACATGGGAAATGTTTGTCAAGGAAGCTTAGGTCAAGCCCCAGCACGTCAGGCCGCATTATTCGCAGGTATGGTAATTTTGATAATAAAGCGAAGAGTTAACAGTAGGTACTTATCGAAAGGAAATTAAAAATGAGTCCACTAATTTTTATATTTGATACTTCCAGGACTTTCAAAAAGTACTCCTTGCATGACGGTTAATAAAGTTTGTGCTTCCGGTATGAAAGCAATAATGCTGGCCTCACAAAACTTAAAGTGTGGGGATCAAGAACTTATGGTAATCAAAATTTTACATTTCACAAGATTTGTCCGGTGCTAACAATTCAAGTGAACTCAATGCTAAAATTAAACGTTGAAAAATATACTTGTACAGGTTGCTGGAGGTATGGAATCGATGTCAAATGTTCCCTATTACATGAAACGAGGAGAGACCGCTTACGGTGGAGTTCAATTAATCGTGAGTACTAATACGCCGTAGCTAACCGTTAGTACTTCCCGTTACCGTTTATAAAATTATGGGCAATGTCAATGTCTATTTTACCCGTATACATTAATATTCGATTAATGTAGGATGGAATTGTGTTGGATGGCCTGACTGATGTTTACAATAAAATTCACATGGGAAATTGTGCTGAGAATACAGCCAAGAAATTAAACATCGGACGTCCAGAACAAGACGAGTATGGAATCAACAGTTACAAAAGAAGTGCAAAAGCCTATGCTGACGGAACATTCAAAAGTCAAATTGTGTCCGTTTCAATTCCACAAAAGAAAGGAAAACCAGACATTGTCGTGACTGAAGATGAGGAATACAAACGAGTCGACTTTGATAAATTCACTAAACTTAATCCAGCATTTCAAGTAAGACATTCATATTATTTTATTGTCCTCTTTGTTAAAACCTTTGTAATTTCATTTCAAACTAAATAGTGTTGATTTGTGTATTAGAAAGAGGGTGGGACAGTGACTGCTGGAAATGCTTCAAGTCTAAACGATGGAGCCGCCGCTCTTGTATTAGCTAGTGAAGTCAGAGCGAAAAAGATTGGAACAAAACCACTGGCCAGAGTTGTTGGTTTCTATGATGCGGCCACTGATCCAATTGATTTTCCCCTTGCACCTGCACTCGCAATGCCCAAGGTATATAGATTTTTTAGTTTTAGTGCTTCATTTGAGTAACCATAAACGCACAATACCAGTAATCGTATGTGTTTGTGTATTATCAGTTGTTAGAGAAATGTGGACTCAAGAAAGAACAAATTGCTCTTTGGGAAATTAATGAGGCGTTCAGTGTTGTAGTGCTTGCCTGCATAAAGATGATGGAACTTGACCCTACCAAAGTCAACGTGAACGGAGGTGCTGTGTCCTTAGGACATCCTATAGGGTAAGTACACTAAAAAAGTTGCTCCTATAACATAACACTAGAAACATACTGACTCGTCCTGGAGGTCGCGGAGACTTGCCTCACTGAATAGTTTCTTCCAATCGAAATTTTGATTGATTTTCTCTTCTCAATGAATTTATAGAATGTCAGGAGCCCGAATTGTTGGTCATTTGTGTCACGCCTTAAAGACCGGAGAATACGGAGTCGCGTCTATTTGCAATGGAGGAGGTGGTGCTTCATCTATTCTTGTTCAAAAACTTTAGAAGAAGGGAATATCTCGCTGAGTCATTTTAATTGTAAGGAAAAGAAAAAACCATATTTTGTGATAGTTAGTATTAGGCAGTTTAAAATGTCATTCCTGGGAATTGGAAACTAAATGCAGAAATAAATATTTTATTGCAACGATATTAAATTGGAATTTAATTGAGCACGGAATCTCTATATTCCACTGCTTCATCGAGAAGACTGTTCTATTTCGATAAATCAAAAATCATGTCGGGACATCAGGTCGTCAAAGGGAATGGGTTCAAACAAAAAATTACGTGGACTCGACGAAGCATTATTTGTCGAAATCATATTTATTTACGTATTCGCGTGTCCCATATTAAAATGCAAAATCAATAAAAGATTACGACTATTTATATACTCCAAAAAGTGCATAAAGCACCGTCTTCCGTTACTCGTTAACTTTCTACTGGAATGTAGCACATTTGTACTATGCACATGAGCACATGTACAAAATGATAAAAATAAAACTCGTATCATCCGATACTTTCCAATTCACACGTAGGTATTTGTTTAGTTAATTTTGAATATGATGAGATTCACTCGGTTATTCTGGTAATATAATTAAACGACTACTGTTAAGTTAGTTACAGTTACAGTTACAATATAAAAGAGAATCGAGATCGCTTTGTTGAGTTTCTAAGGAACACATTCGGTCGGAGGGAATTTAATTGAGTATATGTGAATTAGACGTTGAGTGGTGTGATATAATCTAATCATCACCATTTAAACAGGTCAAACGACTCGCTAGTTTAGTGATCTGATTCTCCAGACTTCGTACAATAATATCATATGGTGTGTATGAACCACTTCCAAGTAGCATAACTCGTTCACTCAACAAACGTTGGATTTCTTTTTCAATGCACTCTGGATTATCCATATTTCTCTGGGTCTGGATTTGGATAGGTTTACCCTTACCACCCATCTCCAAGCGTTTCTCCTGATTTACACGATTCATGTCTTTACCTTTACGACTTTGGTGTTGAATATTTGGTGACCGTGACGGTGGAGGTTGATGAAGGTCAATGTGCCGTGTTACTGGTGGACCAGTTGCCTTTGAGAGCGTGTATGTACCACCTCCTTTATCGTCAAGCATTTTTTTAATTTTATCCGAAAGTTCCTTCACTGATTGTCGATCTTGACCCATTTCAAATTTCTGATCTTTTGCAAAAAGCTGGAGTCTGAAAATAATACACAAATGTCAGTATTCAGTAATGAAGGCTTATGAAGGATGAATTTGGCTATTGTAATGAAATATGTATGTCATCGACCATTTACCATTAACCATTGTGACATTTACTATAGAATTTTCTGATTTTTATAAGTTACAACAATAGAAACTGTCACAAAATGGAAAATTTGAAGTTCAGGAAACAAAAAACTTAGAAACATGGTTGCATGGATGTACCTTAATCTCTCATTTTCGTCATGCAAACGGGCATCTTGCTCCTTCTGTTTGAATTTTAGTTGATGACAAAGTGTGTTCGCTTCCCTTTTGTACTTCTCACTGTCCCTGCGAGCTTCCATCAATTGATCTCTCAAAATGTCATTCTGGAAAAGAAAAATCATCTAAGTATCGATTTTGATTCGTAACTGATTGAAACTCCAGTGTAAAGTAATTCAACCAACCTGCTTCTCAAGTGCATCCAACCGCATTGTTATCTCGACATCTGGCCATTTATTACGTGATTGCAATAGTTCATTAAGATCATCATCCTTGTTCCTCAATTTGTTTTCCAAAATTAAAACTTTTCCTTTGACTTTTTCAAATTCAGCAACTGAATCCAAAAATCTCTTTTGAAGAAGTTCAACCTGGGTCGCGGTGTTTAACAAAAGAATTAGACATTTAATTTTATTAGATGACTCGTAATGCAGGAGTAATATGTATAACATACAAACCTCATGTTTGTGTTCATTCTCAAGTTGTCGAATTTTAAACTTGGTAGTTTCAAGAACTTGAGCTTGTTCTGATGTATGCTTTATAGTAGAGATTTTCACCTGAAAATAATGAGTTACAAATACAGGTCATGAATTCAGTTAACAATAAATAGCATAGCACAAATTTTATCTTTATTGTAAGCGAAATCACCTCATTCTCTAATGCCTTCAATGATCCTTCCTTTTCTTGAATGTAGCGCTTCTGTTTTTCAACTTCTCTTTTATCACGTTCCAAGTTCTGAACTTTTTCAAAGAGTAAAGCCTCTCGCTCTTGATCTCTTTTTTTCCATTCTTCGGACAAAATTCGTAAATATGCCGCTTCTTTCTCACGCAACTGGAAATATTAGGAACAAATTCATTAATTTCAATGCATAATTGTATACATATTCTTAAACTGCTAGATCGTTTTGTGTAGAACTATTTTAGTACGTACTTCCTTCTTGAATTCCTCTTGCTGAAGTATTTTCCATTTTTCTAGCGTGAGTCTTGTATGTTGTGGAAGATCCTCGTCTTCGCCTAAACCTGTTCGGTTTAGTTCAATATTACAATTTATTTTAACACACTCATTTCACTCACAACAAATACAGGCAAACAGACCGATGACAGACTAATCCAGAATTCATTCACACATCATTTGAACTTACCCCTGGTGTTTGTAGCGATAGCATTTGGTCGGATAGTCTCAAGAAGTTTTGAATTTTCTATTGATTCCACCTTGATTGTGTAGTAAAGCTCACCAACTTTTCGATCCCCCTTCGTCTTGAGCACATTAGCTTGACCAGTTAAAATACGTTTCCGACCCCGTAGCTGTATTTAAAGATACATAAAAATTATTACAATTAAGTTAGCTTGATAGAAAACTTCTCAGCTTAGGCAATCAAATCTGGTGATGTAAAACTAAGGACACATTGGTTCCTGGCTGATGATTAATTATTTCGAATGTCTGAAACACATACCTCTTGAAAGAAAACATTTCCAAATGGTATTTCCGTATACAGAGTATTAGTACGACGTTCCTCACGGCTGGCATTTCTAATTGCTACGACAATTGGTGTCTGAAGTAAATCGTCGGCGAGACGATTCAAAGCAATTACAATTCCCCATCTTCCATCGTAAACAATGGCCAACCTATCACGTTCATTCTGAGCAGGAGCGGATGGTTGAGGTTTAGCTGTGCATACAATGGGTTTGTCCACAATCCCCAAAGGAGGATAGATATAACTGAGTTCTAAGTTGTGCTGAAGTGGTTCACGACTTTGAAGCCGAAGAGAACTGAACTGAATCGTCACCCTGTAGTTTCCGGCCTTGACAATATCCAATTGATGTCCAGAAGGGTGGACGGCTTCAAAACTTTCAGTGAGAGAATCACTCGAGTTTAAAGAAATTGTAGCATCTTGCAGTTCATCTGTCTTCTCAGGTGCGCGGTAAACCCTCTCCGGTGTTACGTTAAGACTAGGCATTCTTTTTGATGGTGATGGTGTCAAAGATTTGGTTTTAGAAGGAGAGATCAAAGTCACGGGACTCTTTTCCCTAGATTTGATATATTCTCGATTCTTGATTGGACTTACATTACTTTCAAAATCAGAACTCAAGGTTGACCGTACGTCATCGCCACCACCCTTGGACGGTGAGATTTTAAGATTTGATTTCAAATGAGGCAACATGGCTTCACTTGTCTCTGCTTCGTTGAATTTCTGAGACCCCACCGAAACTTCCTTCACATTAGCTCCGGCTTCATTGTCTTCTTCCGACTCCACATTCTTGTCCAGTTGTTCGCCTTGTGGAGGTGAGGCTGCAGAATCAAGCACATCATCTTGAAAAGTAACTGTTGATTTTGTTTTACTTTTCTTGCGTTCTCCACCTCCATCCGTAACTGAAATCTCGGAATTTCTATTAGGTTCAGGAATAACATCCGACTCTACTTTTTCCGCTTCCATTGTAATTCCAGTAGTGCTCCCCTCCGGTTTGAAAAAATTAGGTTCAGTGTCCAGCTGAACCAAAACTCGAATTTCAGGTCTCGTCTCGGGTGGGATTTCGTTCACATCAGCGTCTGTAGAAATCACTTCCAAAATATATTTTAATTGATTGACATTTGGTTTCGTCAATTCCTTTAAATCCAAGCATGCTACTCCAACATCCTTTTCTTCTCCTTCGCCAATTTGAATAACATGAAACTCAATTGTCGTGTGTCTAAGATACTCAGAAAATAATCCACCACTTGCTCTGATATTAGCTTTCGCCTTGTCCCCAATGTATGTTCGACGAATTTCGTCTTCGGTGGAAAGTTGGAAAGGGTCAGATGAAATGTGACAGTCGAACGCTTTGTATTCAATTGACCAATTGCAATTCTCTTTGTTACTTTGGTCAGGTCCGAGCTGAAATAAGATTAATTAAGGATTAATATAATTTTCGTCTTGTTAAACATAAAAATATTGATAATTAAAAAAAAACATAGGACTTACCAGGTGAAGGTAGGAAGCAGAAATGGTAGTAATGTTGATTGTGTATTGGTCATCATTATCTGCAGGGGTTCCGAGTTCAAAATAAGCTTTCTCGTCATTCACTCGCCATTCAAATTTTGGAGGTTTCTAGATAAACAAATAACAAATATTATGCTTAGGGGTATAATATGAGTATGTCTATTGTCTGCTGGTTAAATAAAAATTAAATAGAAATAAAATAAATTAAAAACTACCAAAGGCAAATGAACCTCAATCACTTCTTCACGTCCCTCCATGATAACAGTGGTGGAGGAAGTTTTAGATGCCAAAGATTGTTTTCTAGAGTTGTATCCATATGACCCATGACCCGAAGATCGTCTAACAACTGGAGCCTTAACAGGTTTGTCTGGAGACCTTGACCTGCCTTTTGCTGTTTTAGACGTTTGAATCGGTGAGTTTACTGTAGTATTTCGTCCAATCCTTGTCCTGTTAAATT
Organism: Protaphorura tricampata; assembly: GCA_034698835.1. NCBI lineage: Eukaryota > Metazoa > Arthropoda > Collembola > Poduromorpha > Onychiuridae > Protaphorura > Protaphorura tricampata. Next base: position 12,745 of record JAQGCB010001634.1, read on the forward strand.
TTCCAACAATCCCAGTGGTCCTGGTGGTGGTAGACCTACATACATAATTAACATAATTATTGCAGAAAGTACTCACAGAATTAGACAGAATATTAAATTCGGTTACCTCCCGGAGGTTCTCCCCTGAGGGATTTGGCCCAATTGGCATTGGCTGCCATTGACCCCGACCCCAATCTCTGGCTCACTCGTCGTCCTCAGTGTCAAATAAAATTTTAATGAATGGAAATTTCACTGAAAATCACAATTAATATTTTTCGGTTGGTCGGTGTCTGTGTTGGTGGCGTCGTGGCGTGTGTCGTCCTCGTCACTGTCGTCACTTCGCGTTCTGTCTTCGGTTTGATTTCTGGACTGGACTGAAGGATTTTCTCTGGATTGAAAATTTTCCGCCGTTTCAAGATTTTCCCGCTCACCCGGCAATACACAGCAGAGAGAGAGCGCTCAGCCATGCGTTTGACATGTCCGGATTTATTACTCGTTCGTAAAAAGAACACTGAAAAATAGGCACTGACTGACAACGACAACTGAGGAAAAGTTCTTTCTGATACGTTGGACTTGGAGGTAGCCTTAAAGATATGGGTCAATTACATGTCGTGTAATTTGTAATTAATTACGCAATTACAATAAATTATAACAATTACGTATTTGTAATTGTATTTAACTACATCCCAAAACATGAAACATGTGTAATTGTAATTGTAATTTGAAATTTCTGAGAATGTAATTTGTAATTTTTATTTGTAATTGTAGTCAATCACTTTCGCTGAAACAGCCAATTACTCGTAATTGTAATTAATTATTTTGAGAAAAAGTCCATGTAATTGTAATTAATTGATTTAAAATAAATGGAGATAATTTGTAATTTGTAGTTAAGCATAGGTACTCGTATTTTACATAGTAAAAGTTTCAACATTATTCATTCCTTCATTAGAATAGCATATTGACATTGGCATACTGATTCGACGTGTTCTCCGTGCAACTCAAGAACCCACCTGTCCTTTCTAATTCTATAGTTAATTAA